>PVJS01026710.1:14084-26897 GCA_004027185.1 Glis glis
AACACTGCTACCCACAACACTGAAAAACAACACCCAACACTGCCACCCACAACACTGACAAACAACACCCAACACTGCCACCACAACACTGAAAACCCCCAACACTGCCACCCACAACACTGAAAAACAACACCTAACACTGCCACCTACAACACTGAAAAACAACACCCAACCCTGCCACCTACAACATTGAAAAACAGCACCCAACGCTGCCTCCCACAACACTGAAAAACAGCACATACCACTGCCACCCACAACAGTAAAAAACAACACCTAACACTTCCACCCACCACAGTAAAAAACAACAACCAGCAATGCCACCCACAACACTGAAAAACAACACCCAACACTGCCATCCACAGCACCAATTGTGGCCTTTGAGAGTTGTCACGTTACTTGTTCTTTGATTGCTTTTTCCCTCCTTTGGGGATTTAACACAAGAGCATTTTACCTCTGAGCTACCCACAGCCCTTTTTATTTTTTATTTTGAAACGGCCTCACTAAGTTGCTGAGGCTGGCCTCGAACCTGTGATCCTCCTGTCTCTGCCTCCCAAGTACTGGGATTACAAGCCTGCACCACCATGCCTGGCTCATATCACCCTTTTTAATGGGTGACAGGCTATGAATTAAGGATTGGATAGTAGGGGAAAAGCGCATGCCATACCTTCACTTATACTTGTATTGGTGAGTTGTAATTATACATCACAGTGAGATTCAAAGCGATGCAGACACACATGCACACATGCACACATGCACACATCACTTGATGTATTTCCCTCCACATCCCACCCCGCACCCCCTCTTTCTTCCCTGTCCATGTTAGTGAGATTGGTAGAAACACATTCATATATGCATATAGCATTATTTTAACTGTTTCCTTCTTTAATCTTCCTTTTGCTCCTCCCCACCTCCGTCCCACAATCCCCTTTCACTATTCTACATCTCTCCTCCGTGCCAATATCTCATAGACTTCCCTTACAAAAAGTAAGATCAAAGATAAAATTAGCCAGGCTGCAGTGGTGCACACCTGTAATCCCAATACTTGGGAGGCTGAGACAGGAGGATCACAGGTTGAAGGCCAGCCTTGGCAACTTAGGGAGACCCTGTTTCAAAATAAAAAAATAAAAAGGGCCGGGGGTGTAGCCAGAAGCAGAATACTCCTAGGTTCAATCTCCACTACCAAAACCCAAAAACCTCTGTGTGTCTAGACCTATAAGTAAGCCAAGCCCTGAGAGCTGATTCACATGGTCGAGCACAGAGGATTTGAGGTAACCATTGCCCAGGAATAGCCTCCAGCAGTTTTACCAACTGGACAGTGAAGCAATTGAATCATGTCTGTGCTTTCTCTTCCCTGTCCAACTTGCAGAACAGCTTTGTTGGACAGACTTACCTAACATTTACCCCTCTAGGATATTTATTTAAAATAGGATTCATTTTCCCCTCCTTCCCCCATATCACTAGAATCACATTCAAGAGCTATTCTTATCTTTAGACAAGTTTCAGAGACCTGGTCTTCAAATTTAACCACTCTTGCAGTGAGCAATAGGAAATTCTTAAAAGATGTCTGTTTCAACCAAAAGCTGACATCTCATCTAACCAAGAAACTGATAACTCAGTTTAATGACCATGAGGCCCCCGTGACCTTTGTGACACATGCATAGTACAAAAGGAGATGAGCACGAGACAAACAGGGCCACGACAGCAGAAATGAGCAGAGCTGATCAGCAGGCGGGTCAGGAGACCACCTGCCTAAGAGGAGCACGTCAGTCAGTTTTCCTTCACTGTGAAAAAATGCCTGAGGTCATCAACTTATAAGGAAGAAGGTTTATCTCGTATCATTGTTTCAGAGGTTTTAGTCTGTGGTCTGTGGGCCCGTGGTAAGAGAGTAGTACATCATGGCAGCAAGTAAGTAGCAGGACCAAACCTGCTCACTTCCTGATGGCCAGGAAGCAGAGAGAGAGGAAGAGGAAGGTGCTGTGGCCTAATATCCACTTCGAGAGTGTATTAGTCTACTTTTATATTTTAGAGGAGGAAGGGCTCCTCTAAATTGGGCTCAGGTTTCAGAAGTTCAGTCCCTGGTTGGATGCCTCCAAGGCAGAAACATCATGGTGTCAGGGTGTGTTGGCAGAAAGCTGCTTAGCAGCCAGGAAGCAGAGAGAAACCAGATAGCGTCCCCAAGGCCACACCCCCAATGACCTACCTCCTCCAGCCACACCCTATCTGCCTACTTTATCACCCTGTAAATCCATTCAAATTATTAATCCATCAATGTGTTTTTCCTCTGATGATGTTAGAGCCCGGATTCAATTATTTCACCTCTAAACATTTTTGCATTGCCAACACATGAGCTTTTCCGGGAGGCATTCTATACCCAAACTACAACATGGCGTATGCCCTCAGTGACCTAAGACCTCTCACTGGACCCACCTCTTAAAGGTTTCTCCACCTCCCAACAGAAGCAAACTGGAGACTAAGCCTTTAACACATGGGCCTTTGGGGACATTGAGATTCAAACCATAGCAATGAGGTTCAAGATGAAGGGTAACCTCAAAGTGTGGTCACAAGGAACATATCAAACCATACCACCACCCAAACTGGCCTCTGGCATTAGCCACATAAATACCTGGAAGGATTTTACTTTTAACCAAATCAAAAGTCAAGTGGAATCTCTTATAGGTAAACCTGCCGCACAATCTAATTGCTGGATTTTCCCCCTCCCTTTGATTTGCAATGTAGGCAGAAGCTACTCTGTCTTAAACCAACTGGTTGATTCAGGAAAAATTTAAGTTTCTCAGTGGAGCCGAGTCAGTAAATTGGGTCGTTTGTTTCCCTCCTCCAAAGATAGAAGCAGATTGACTGAATACTCCACTTAAAAAGCAATTGTAGAGACCTCGGGTAGACATAGCTGAGAGTTGTTCTTCTCAGCTGGTAATGCCTCCAGAATCCTGAAACCTAAACCTACTTTCAGGAAATCAGTATGGAAAAGTGAGAGTAACAGCGTCAGACAGAATGATTCCCCAGCATGGCACCTGATCTAAGCAGATAGACTTGCAAGTTGATCAGCGCCTTAAACAGGGTCTGTGGCCACCTAGCTTCCCCAGACAATGACTCCATCTGAAGCCGTCTCACAGAAACCACTGGAGGCATACCTCTCACCAATTTAGCAATAGAGATGGTGTCCATTCCTTATGAAAATGAGTGTGGTAGCTTGAATATAGAATGTCCCCTGGAAAGATTCATGTGCTGGCAACACAAAAATGTTCAGAGGTGAAATGATTGAACCGGGGTCTAATTTCACCAATAGATAAATTCACTAAAGGGCCGGGCGTGGTGGCGCACGCTTGTAATCCCAGAACTTGGGAGGCGGAGACCGGAGGATCCGGGTTCGCAGCCAGCCTCAGCTGCTTAGTGAGGCCCTCTGCAACTTTGTGAGACCAGGTTTCAAAATAAAGGATAAAAAATAGGGCTGGGGGTGTAGCTCGGAGGTAGAATGCCCCTGGGTTCAATCCCCGGTACCGCAAAAAATAAATAAATAAATAAATAAATAAATAAATTCACTAAAGGATTGATAATGAGAGTGGATTTACTGGGTGGTAACGTAGGCAGGTGGGGTGTGTCTAGGGGAGAGAGGTCACTGGGGGCACGACCTTGGGATCATATCTGTCCCTGGTCACTTCCCCCCCACCTCTCTCTCTCTGCTTTGAGTTGCACTCAGCTTTTCTCCACCATGTCTGCCTTGGCGTTGGCCAACTGTAGACTGTACCTCTGAAACCGTGAGCCACATAAACCTTTCCTTGTCTACGTTCTCCATGTCAGGTACTGTGGTCACAAAGACGGGAAAGCTGACTAAAACAAGGAGCTGTGCTGTCTGCCCATGTATGTGTTATGTGAGCTAAGCCATGGGTGGGTGGATCATAAAAAAATGCAAATACAGGGAAAACAAACTCCCTCAGCAAACTTTGTGTGTGCGTGCACTGTGAGGATAAAACTCGTAAAGATAAAATTCACCTGGTGAAATTCTAATTATGTTATTCTTAGCAGAGCTTTGTCTTTGACATAGAATGGTAACTCCTTTTGCACCTCTGTGCTTTTTCTTAGAGAAGACAAAATCAGTAGTTTGCTGTCAAAATTATAGCTGTAGTCATTTTGGTAATTTATGCTACAAGATTCGACCTTCATTCAGCAGTACTGATGGAGAGCTGATAGTTATGGGAAGCAGAAACTCATAAGAAAAAAAAAGAGAAAGAAAGAGAAGCTTATTTTTGTAGCTCGGTTTTACTATATTCCCCAAAGGAGGAAAGTTATTATCTCAGTAAATTTCTGCAGTTTGGTTTTAGTATTAAATATTAAATAAATATTAGGAATTCACAAATACTGATTTTTGTCAGAAACTTCCACAGCCTCAGACTAAGCTCATATTCAAATCTGCTGATTTTGCTAGGAGTTTTTTTTTTTCCTTTGGGAAAATAATGTTACATTATTGCATTTACTCTATTTCTGAGCCTGTAGGAGCAGTATAAATCCCTAAAATAATTAAAGTTTAAGGTGCCCTGCCAACAGCT
Organism: Glis glis; assembly: GCA_004027185.1. NCBI lineage: Eukaryota > Metazoa > Chordata > Mammalia > Rodentia > Gliridae > Glis > Glis glis. The sequence continues at coordinate 18,647 of PVJS01026710.1, forward strand.
GCAGGATTATTTCACCAGCTCAATGCTCGGCTTTCACCTCAAGTCCTGCCTCAGTTTCCTACGCCAGCCACTTAACGATAGAGAGGGCTCCTTGTTTTAGCACCTACTGAGTGACCGGTGCAGGCTGCACTCATGTGAACAGAATGGATGCTACTATATTCCGTGAAGGGATATTTTTTACAAGGGAGGTTTTAAACAAGTAAGCAAATTGGGGAATTCCCAATAGTCAGAGACGCTGTGGACATGGTAATACCTGGTGAAGATTCTAGCAGAGAACCCAGGCACGTTTGTGTGATAACTCACATGAAAATGGATGGCATTGCACAGCCCTGGAGTGAAGGCCCGGGCTGTGCACAGCTGATGGACTTCAGCTACCCGCCAGGGCTTTGCAGAGCTCAGGGCTCACTAGGGCAGCGCCCTCCTAACCCTATTACCAACACCCCCGTGTGCTGAGGTGCAGAGGCCGAGAGGCTCCACTATAGTGGGTGACTAAGGTGGGGACAGGCCCTGGGGTCAGTGCTTGGTATGTCTGAGAAATGAAAGACCAAGGAGCCTGGAGGACAATGAGCAAGAGGGAGAATGGAAGGGGAAAGGCGTGGAGGTGGCCAGGGGCCTGCTCATCCAGGAACCTGCAGGTCATCCATCGCAAGGACTTGCAACGTTCGTCAGGCACTGGGGCCATGATAATGATCAGGACAGACAAGGTCTATATCAGTGTATGAATCTCTATTGTCATTTCCTGTTCAAGAACATTCACTGGCAAAATCGAGACCTGAGAAAAAAATCCATAAACATCCAGAACTTGTAGAATTGTCTACAGACTCCTGAAATCCGTTCAACTTTATACTAGTGCGTTGGATGAGCTGTGTTTATGTAATTAAAAGAGACAGTAATACTGAGATAATGGTTTACATAATTAAAAAGATTCATCATTAGCACCGAATCTAGAGCCAAGACAACTCCTACTTCTTGACAATTTTTTTTTATTTTAAGAAACTAAATAGATGGTTTCATTGCAAATAACATATTATGATTATATGATGAAAAAAGCTAAGATAGATGTCTAAAGGCCTTTTCTATCCTCTCTTACAGGGCTGGTGTTGGTGATAAGGTTAGTTTCAAGTTGGACCTGGGCTATTTAACCTTGAACGTCTGGTTTTCATTTGCATAGCAATAAGTTCTGACCCTTGTACACTCTGTCCAAAAAATCTAAACATCCATTATTGCTTGGCTTAATGGCCTGTGTAACCCAATTTAAAATAGGAAAGCGAACTCCAGGCTCTCTCTTCAGTTTACTGTGAAGCAGGTGTTAGCATAGCATTGTCTTCTAGCTATTATTTATCATTTATGGTTCCCTCCCAGTGAAAAAATGGGTTTGGTTCAAAAACATCTGGTTAGAATGGACCAAGAGGATACAAGGGAGCATAGTATATGGTAAATGGAGATGTCCTGGGCTTTAAAAGGCACGGAAATTTACATTATTTTTATTTTGAGAAAGGGTCTTGCTAAGTTAACCAGGCTGGTCTTGAACTTGTGACTCTCCTGTCTCAGCCTTCCAAGTATGGTGCCTTGCCTAGGTGTGGAAAAAGATTTCAGGAGGGAAGCTCCTTTCTTCAGTTTTAAGCCAGGCGTGGTAGTATACACCTGTAATTCCAGTACTTGGGAGGTTCGAGGCCAGCCTCAGCAACTTAGCGAGACCCTCAATAACTTAGTGAGACCCTGCTTCAAAATAAAAAATAATAAGAGCTGGGAGTATAGCTCAGAGGTAGAATGCCCCTGGGTTCAATCACTAGTAGTCCCCCTCAATATATATATATATATATTTTATTTAAATACTCATTGTGTGGACTCTGCCCGATGTCCTGCTGGGACTGGAGAATGGATGGTGGATGGAAGCTGTTTCAAGTCAGCATTCTTCACGGTGACCCAAAATACCTAATGACCACAAGTTAGAGGAAGAAAACTTTATTTGCTTACAGATATATGTATATATCCATAATGGGATATATATATATATATATATATATATATATATATATTATACATATTATTCCATTTTACACCGGCTACTAAGCAGGAGCCAGGACTGCAGGTCCTTAGGGCATGATGACAGGGAGCAGAGAGAGAGAGAGAGAGCCAAGGGCCAGAGAAGGTTAGAGCCCTATGCTACAGTTGGGTGGGGCTGGGACAACACATGTGCATGCATTCACGCGCGTGCGCGTGCGTGCGCGCGCGCACACACACACACACACACACACACACGTTGTACTTGGCCACACCCACAGGGACCCACCTCCAAGCATGGCTGCCTCCGGAGCAGGAGTTCCAGGGAACATATTAGATCTGAACTGTAACAGTAGTGTCAGTCACACCCTCGGGGAGCCTGTGTACATATGAAGGAGTGGCATAACCCCATCATAGCAGTGGTAACTTTCAGGCTATAGAGTTATGAGTAGCTTTTATTTTCTCATTTGTAATTTTCTAAATTTTTTCTAATTTTCTGCCAGAGGAAAGAGTGTATTATTATGAAAATAATAATGTCTATACAAAATGTCTTATGTGATAAATAATGTGATTGAGTTAAGAAACAGTGTGTTTGGGGAAAAGAAAAACATAAGCCAAATGACTTTTAGGGTGAGGTATTTTCAAATATATTCATAGAGAGATACTGTAACAGGAGGGTTCTAAATTTACCCAAAAGAAAATTACTAGGGTGGGTGTTCCAAATATACGAACTCTACCATTTGAGACAGTGCCCTGGGGATCGTCCATTTGAACGTACAAGTCTTTAGGCTTCTCGTGTCACTTTGAAAAGGTGGCATTTGAAGCCAGGGACTCAGTTCTAGTTCCCTTTCTTCTCCCAGTTGTTCTGGGTGTGCCTGTCAAGAACGATTTGAAGCTTGGGTCCCTCCATACATCTGCCTTCGTACAGCAATGTGGGAGCAGAGAGCTTTAAACCACACCTGCCGCAATGTCCCCTGGGCAACAGCTAGAGTCTCAAAGGTGGGAGCCACCATCAGAGAACATCTAATGCCCCCTCCCCTGTATCTGCTACTCACTCCCTTCTCTCTTCCCTCCCGCTTGCTTTTCTAGAGAAGCAGAGAGCAACTAAGTGTTTAGATTTACAGTTGAACAGTTTGGGCTTGCTCTATTGGCTTTTCCCTCTGCTGACTGTGACCTTAGAATACTTATTAACCTCTTCAAACCTCTTAAGGCTCATTTTCATCTCCTATAAAATTGATATATGTGTGGATGTGAGTGGATGGATAGATAGATAGATGATTGATAGATAGATAGATAGATAGATGATTGATAGATAGATAGATAGATAGATGATTGATAGAGAGATGATAGGTAGGTAGATAGATAGACAGACAGATAGATAGATAGATAGATGCAAGACAATTCCATGAGGGTCTGGAGGGGTTCCCCGTGGGAGTGAGAGGGGAACTCAACTTAGGACCAGTGGGGTCCTTGCTGACATGGCAGAAAAGAATTTTAGCACAAGCTAGAGACATAGAGATTTATCTAGAAAAGTAAAAAATATACATTCAAGGGAAAATGTGGGTCACCTCCAAAGTAAGAGACATGCTTGAGGTTTTGTGCCCCCCCCCTTTTTTGGCAGTACCCGGGAGTGAACCCAGGGGCATTCTACCTCCTAGCTACACCCCCAGCCCTATTTTTTTATTCTTTATTTTGAAACAGGGTCTCACTAAGTTGCAGAGGGCCTCACTAAGTAGCTGAGGCTGGCCACGAACCTGCGATCCTCCAATCTCAGCCTCCCAAGTACTGGGATTACAAGCGTGCACTACCACACCCGGCTATGGCTCCCTTTTTAAAGGAACCTTTATAAATGAAGACCATGAGAGGGGTGCTGTCAGCTTAATGAGCTTGATTCCTTGGATCATGGAGCACAAAGCAGGTAACAGTGATCTGGTTCCTCTCAGAATCTCAAGGTTGACATTATCTACTTGATGCATAGCACTTGGGCTGTGCCCATATCATTGGGCTTTGAACAGTGCCTTTCTCTAGACTTCTTTTGATCAGTTTAAAAATACATTCCGTTAATATACCCTAAGATTTATTGGACCTTTTAAGAATTCAGGCCTGGAAGAAAATAGGCCTTCAGAGTGGAGGGGAGGGTGATCATGAAGATTTTGGACTTAGCAAGACCCTGTTTCAAAATAAAATCAGGCTGGGGGTGTAGCTGGGAGGTAGAATATTTCTGGAACTCTTTCCTATTCAGGCCTTTCTTCCTGGTAGGCTTTATAGGGACTGGAAAAAGCCCACCCACATCAGGGATAGCAATGTGTGTCAGTGTTCTGCCTATTCATACTAAAACTCACCTCAAAGCACTCTCACAGACACATCCAGAATATTGTTTCCAAATGTCTGAGCACCTGTGGCCAGTCAACCACAAAATTAACCCTCAGGACACCTGACCTTGCTCAATAAATATGTGTTGCAAAAACAAATCAATCAATTCTCCAATCTTCGCAAAGGTAGGCCAGTTCAGGTGTACCTGGAAGCAAGGACATCGCCTTGTGTGGCCCCAACTCCAACCAGGAGCAGCATGATCCTACCGACTTCCCCCAACTGCTTGCCAATTTAGCACTGAGCCTCTATTTGGCTGAGGCCAGCAGGGCTGTGGCATTTCCCACAGGCTCCTGCCTCTGCCTTGGAACCACCCTGGTGGTGAGTCTTTTGATCATGCCCAGTAAGTCCCCTGGTCTCACTACACATAGCACATAGTGCTGGAAAGAGCCTGTGGAGGAAAGGTCTATAGTGTCTCCGAGAAGAGCCCTTTGCAAGGGTGGAAGGAATCTTTCTGAGCTCAGGAGGTTGACGATGATTGAAAATGGTCTTGTGTGGACCAGAATGTGACCTTGGACAGCCCACCCCATGGCCCTTCCCGAATCTACCACCATAATGACCTCCCCTCCAGGATGCATGGGTGGGAATGCTCCTAGGAAAGTCTCTGAGGGACAGAGCAACTCTCTCAGGACACTTTCCAGCAGAGGTGTCATACATCGGCTCCTTTCTTGCAGGTTCTGTTTCTGGGAATGCAACTCTTAAGGCTGTGTGAGTATTGATCAAAGCAGCGTCATCTAGTTATATCAGCGGTGATACTGTGGGAGAAATAAAACATTGTCTGCAGCTGCAATATCACAATTCATTGGTTTGGCAGGACATAATCCATTGCTAATGCAGGCGGCAGATGACGCACCAAGTATGGAACTTGCTAGCTGGGGGTGGGGACGACGGAAGGTTCCAGAGTAGGGAGAGAACATCTTGCATGTGATCACTGTATCTGAGAGACATGTATCACATTAACCGGTGACTCAGTAGTCCCCCACAGTCTCAAGTCTATGCCATGGAGTCGAGCTTGTAAGGGAGCTAGGGTTGGAAAATTAGGATCCCTGGCACGGAAAGGTTCTTTTGTGGCAACACAGGTATTCCCACATGGCTATTTTGGAAATAGTCTCGCTAAGTTACTGTGCACTGCTGACCTCCAACCAATGATCCCTTTGTCTCAGCCTCTAAGTACTGGGGTTCCAGGGGTGCACTACCACACCCAGCCTCCATATGGCTATTTTTTAAAGAAGGCACCGGTCCTTAAAACTCCCAGGAAAAGCGTTCTCAGGGAAGTTCAGCCTCTGTGTGTTTTGGCTTTGGTAGTGCCATGCCCACCCCAGCACAGCACTCATTCCAGGGGTCACAGTCAGCTGCCCGTTGCCTGCCTTCTAGGACCCCAGGACACAGCCTGTGCCCTATATACCATCACATGCCAAACAAACATCTAAGAATTAATTAATACTCAATGGCCATGGCAAGGCCAGACAATAATAAACCTGGGAGTAATAAAAACTGGGGCAATCGAGAAAGTAGTAGAGTGTGAAGTCACCTGTCCTATCCAATCTTAGTGATAATAAGTAGCTATTAAGCTGCATCAGCAGGCTTGTGCTAGGGTAGAAAATTGAAATCATTTGTCAGAAACACATTTCCTTAAAAATTACATCAGAATATTCAGAAAGCACCTGTGATTTTAGAGATGGGTGATAAATGGGGGGCAGTTCCTGGTTGCAGTGGGGTTTTGCCCCTCTGTACCAAACACAAAGCCAGAAACATTCTACCTCTGAGCTGCACTCCCAGCCCTTTTTATTTTGAAACAGGGTCTTGCTAAGTTGCTGGGGATCTCATTAAATTGCTGAGGCTGGCCTCAATCCTGTGATTCTCCTGTCTCAGCCTCCTAAGTACTGGAATTACAGGCATGTGCCACCACACCTCTTACAATCATTTTATGCGATACCAGATAACAAGCAACGATTGCAGTATGATTTGTGATCATAGTGTTGCTCCTATCCCAACAGATGCAGAATGAACTTGGGTGCAACCTCTCTTGGATATCTCCTAGTTCAGAACACATGCTGTTCACTTGCCAGATGTAATGATGCTTTTGATTTTAAAAATTAAGGTTCTAGCCAGGCGTGGTAGTGCACGCTTGTAATCCCAGTACTTGGGGGGCTGAGACCAGAGGATCCAGGTTCGCGGCCAGCCTCAGTTACTTAGTGAGGCCCTCTGCAACTTAGTGAGACCCTGTTTCAAAATAAAGATTAAAAAATAGGGCTGGGGGTATAGCCCAGAGGTAGAATGCCCCTGGGTTCAATCCTGGGTACTGCCAAAAAAAAAAAACTTAAGGTTCTTACTGGGCATGATAGCACACTCCTGTAATCCTAGTACTTGGGAGGCTGAGACAGGAGGATCACAGGTTCAAGGCCAGCCTCAACAACTTAGCAAGTCCCTTGGCAATATAGTGAAACCCTGTTTCAAAATAAAAACCAAGGTAGGGCTGGGGGTATAGCTCAGAAGTAGAATGCCTCTGAGTTCAATCCCTAGTACCACAAAAAATTAAGGTTTTTCTTTCAGAATTTCACACATACACACAAAAATTGCTGATGACTATTCAAAAAGTTTTTCCTATTTTCCAGCTCTGGATTTCCTCCAGCATGGACTTTTTCAGACCTGAAGACCCAGTGCCATCCATTTACTAGCCGCAGATCCATTTAAGCTCAAACTCCATGGCGTGGTTAGAATCACTGGGGACACATTCCAGCCCCTACTGTCATCAACTTGGCAGGTCTGTTAGCTGGTACATGAGAGAAACCAAACATGGTCAAGAAAGAGAGGATTAGAAGCTTGGCGTGGTGGCGCACGCTTGTAATCCCAGTACTTGGGAGGCTGAGACCGGAGGATCCGGGTTAGCGGCCAGCCTCAGCTACTTAGTGAGGCCCTCCGCAATTTAGTGAGACCCTGTTTCAAAATAAAGAATAAAAAATAGAGCTGGGGGTGTAGCTTGGAGGTAGAATACCCCTGGGTTCAATCCCCAGTACCGCAAAAAAAAAAAAAAAGGAGAGGATTAGAAATCACCATTCATGCCAGGTGTGGTGGCACATGCCAGTAATCCCAGTATTTGGGAGGCTGAGATAAGAGGATCGCAGGTTTGAGGATAACCTCAGCAATTTAGAAAGACCTTGTTTCATAATAAAAGGGCTGGGGGTTGCTCAGAGGTAGAATGCCCCTGGGTTCAATCCCCAGTACCAAAAAAGAAGAGAAAATAAATAATCATCCATTGCATTGATTAGTATAGCAAGGTGGCTACAAAATAGGCAGAGTGGCCACTTCACAGACAGTGTGGAAAGTCAAAGGATGGACAGTATTTACACAGCTGTGTATCTGGAATTTCATATGTATAGGGTACATAGCAATCTCTTAGTGCACCTGTGCTATTTTTCACATTGTTAAAAATATGTCTAAAATTGTGTTAGGTGTACTCCCATCTCCAGGTGTATCCTTCAGCATGGAAATGTATTTAAATAAGCCCACCCTTCCTTCCAGTCAAGAGTTTATGCTCAGGTCTGTGATGTTTTGTTATTTATCTTGCACAATGGATGTCATTAGAAAGGACTTTTACCATTCATCTTTGTGTGTATGTGTGTGTGCTAGGGATTGAACCCAGGGGCATTCTAACTCCAAGCAACACTCCCAGCCCCATTTATTTATTTATTCATTCATTCATTCATTCATTCATTCATTTTAAAATAGGGTCTCTCTAGGGCCGGGCGTGGTGGCGCACGCTTGTAATCCCAGTACTTTGGGAGGCAGAGACCGGAGGATCCGGGTTCGCGGCCAGGCTCAGCTCTCTCTCTCTCTCTCTCTCTCTCTCTCTCCCTGTCTCTCTCTCGCTCTCTCT
>PVJS01026711.1:0-26795 GCA_004027185.1 Glis glis
TGTATTTCCCATAATTTTGTAATCCATTCATCTGTTGATGGAAATCTAGGTTGGTTCCATAATTTGGCCACTGTGAATTGTGCTGCTATGAACATGGGTATGCATATATTACTGTAGTTTTCTGGTTTCAATCCCTTTGGTATGATACCCAGTAGTGGAATAGCCGGGTCATATGGTGGATCCATTCCCAGTTTTCTGAGGACTCTCCACACTGAGGACTCTCCACACATTGATGAACACTTAGGTCGATTCATATCTTGGCTATTGTGAACAATGCTGAAATAAACATGGAAGTGCAGATATTCCTTCGCCATAATAACTGTATTTCTTTTGGCTACATACCCAGATGTGAGAATTACTAGATTATATGCTTTGATTGTAGATTTTGTGTAGAATACATATGTTATAATTATATGACCTTTATTTCTCTTAATGGGTCAGCGATCTAGGGCAGCCCTGCAGAGGTACCTGTTCTACTGTAATCGCTATATGAACCACATGCAGAGTCTACGCTTTGAGCACAAACTATATGCTCAGGTGAAGCAGAAAATGGAGGAGATGCAACAGCACAACATGTCCTGGATTGAGGTGCAATTCCTGAAGAAAGCAGTTGATGTCCTCTGCCAGTGTCGTGCCACACTCATGTACACTTATGTCTTCGCTTTCTACCTCAAAAAGAATAACCAGTCCATTATCTTTGAGGTAGGGATAGTTCCTGGATGGGGAAAAAGCCCACCTTGTATCATGGGACTTCTTAGTCTCTCATAGATAAGGTATATAGAGTTTTAAAGGTTCTTATCTGATGTTCAGAAAATGTGGATAAAAAATAGGGCCAGGGGCGTAGCACGGAGGTAGAACGCCCCTGCGTTCAATCCCCGGTACCGCAAAAAAAAAAAAAAGAAAGAAAAAAGAAAATGTGGATAAACGTAGTACTTATTAGGAAGATATGAGAAGTGTCCCCTTTTTGTACTAAATGAATTCGAACTGATGTAGTTTAGCAAACTAGTAATTACATATGCAGGCTCTGAAATCAGTCCTAGACTACTACTATTTAGTTCTGTCGATTTGGAGCTATTTAGTAACATCTTATTTCTGTATTTTAAAATGGGGATATTACCTTTCTAGATTAGTATGAGGTTTAAGTGAGACAATCCATGTACATTTCATATACAGTTTCTGGCACTCATAAGTTCTCAATAAAAGTATTTATTTGGATAAGACTAGCCTCTGGTATTAGAAAATAGTGGTTACCTTTGGTGGAGTAGTGATGGTTCAAAGGGAGGATTCTAGGAGTAAAGGTTTTTCAAGTAAAGAGGCTCATTTAAAACACCTGGTGTGGTGGCACATGCCTGTAATCCCAGTACTTAGTATGCTGAGATAGGAGGATCACAGGTTCAAAGCCAGCCTCAGAAACTTAGCGAGACCCTTTTTCAAAACAAAGGGGCCTGGGGTATAGCCCGCAGGTAGAATGACTCAGGGTTTGTTCACCAGTACCCAAAATAACAATCAATTAATTATGTAATTAATTTGATTATTGAAATACTGCTATGCAATGATGAGTAGACAGTAGTACCAACCAACAGGTGGGATGAATAATGTACAGATGTGGCCATAGTAGTATAAAGAGTAGAATTTTAGTCTTCCATACAGTATTCTCTGAAATAGGTGTATTCAGGTATGTGAAATAGCTGTAGCCAGATGTGGGCATATAGAATGGGGAAGTTTCCTTGAGAGTTTTTAGCAAAGCATAGCTCTAAGATCTAAAATAGTTCAGAAGCCAGGCATGGTGGCCCACGCTTGTAATCCCAGTACTTGGGAGGCAGAGACAGGAGGAGACTGGAGGATCCGGGTTCGTGGCCAGCCTCAGCTACTTAGTGAGGCCCACTGAAACTTCGTGAGACCCAGTTTCAAAATAAAATATAAAAAATAGGGCCGGGGTGCAGCTTAGAGGTAAAACGCCCCTGGGTTCAATCCCTGGTACTGCAGAAAATAAAATAAAATAGTTCAGAAGACTTCCAATTCTTTCAGATTGTTCTCTGTGTTCTTCTAGAGGCAGTAGATGAATCTTTAGCTCTTTTTAACATTTTAAAAATTGTTCTGCAAAAGAAAGAATAAGTTATTATAGGTGGAAGACATAAAGAACTTTACAAAAAAGTTAAACCCCTTACAAAAATTAAAGTATCAGTGTTGAGAGCTGTCCATAGTCAACAAATCAGCTAAAATTGTTTATTTTTTTAGCTTTATTTTGAAGCCAAGATTTTCTATGTATTTTTCTTGCAGAATAACCAAGCAGATCTAGAGAATGCCACAGAGGTGCTTTCGGGCTACCTCGAACGAGATATTTCCCAAGATTCTCTGCAGGATATAAAGCAGAAAGTACAAGATAAGTACAGGTGAGATGCTATTAGTTATTTGGCACAATATCTGCCATTGGTGATCTAGAATGCCTTAATGGTAAAGGTTGGTATGGTGAAACTGTCTTTAACGTAACTAGTAACTGAACCATTGTCATGTTTCTCACAGATTGCTTGTGTCCACTGGGCAACAAGTTGTAGATAAATAGTACTGGTGAAGCATAGAGGAGGAATTCAGCCATTTATCATAATGACTCTACTTCAGTTCAGCTTTAACTGTAAGGAAGAAAGAGCCTAAAAGGAACAATTGACCATTAGGATAAGAGGGTGAGAACAGGATATTGCTATTGGAACCTCAGTCACAGCTATTAACAAGTGAGCTATGAAGAGTTACTTTTTAGAATTTTTATTAGTTTTTTTTTTTAATCTTCTAAAGAGAGATGTACTTTGTCTTAGGAGTAGATGATACTTCAAAGATAGGACACGTCTTAAGCTAAGGATGCAAAATGTTTGATTTCTCAACACAAAGTTATTTCCCCCAAATTTTTCTCCTGGCAAATGCTAATCACTTTTAAATAGTAGCATGAGACTGGGAATTTGGAAGACTTGAAGATTTAGTCCTAATATTTTTACTTCCCTTAGACAATTATAGCTACTACATGTGTTAATAGAAATTTTACAGCTAACAAAAATTTTAATGGTGTGAATAAATAACTGTGAAATTTCTTCTTTCTGAAACCATTTACTTATCTGTAGGTCTATGGGATTGAGTCATGATTTCAAAGGCTCATCGGAACATCTAAGACTTTATGGCTCTAAAGTTAATTTCTAGAACTGGAAATCATGGCTTTCAAAAAATACTCTTGATGTTAGAAGCAGTTTGATGTGTCTATGTTGTAAATCTAAAAATGCCTGTTAAGCCGGGCGTGGTAGTGCACACTTGTAATCCCAGTATTTGGGAGGCAGAGACTGGAGGATCCAGGTTCGCGGCCAGCCTCAGCTACTTAGGGAGGCCTCCGCAACTTTGTGAGACCCGGTTTCAAAATAAAGTATAAAAAAAAATAGGTCCGGGGGTGTGGCTTGGAGGTAGAATGCCCCTGGGTTCCATCCCTGGTACTGCAAAAAAATAAAAATAAAATAAAATAAAAATGCCTGTTAAAAACTGCTTGGTAGCTAGGCGTGATGGTATAAACCTGTAAATCTTAGTACTTGAGAGACTGAGTCAACAGGAGGATTGTAGGTTCATGGCCAGCCTCAGCAACTTAGTGAGACCCTGTTTGAAAATAATAAATAAAATAGGGCTGGAATGCCCCCCCTGGGTTCAATCCCCAGTACCACAAAATTTAAAAAAAAAAATGCATGGTTCCAAAATTGGATAAGCTGTTAGGGTGCCATAAAAATAAAGTAAATGCCTCTTTTTTAAAAATTATTGGAGGCTAGCTGGGCCTGGTGGCGCACGCTTGTAATCCCAGTACTTGGGAGGCTGAGACCGGAGGATCCGGGTTCACGGCCAGCCTCACTTACTTAGTGAGGCCCTCCTCAACTTAGTGAGACCCTGTTTCAAAATAAAGAATAAAAATAGGGCTGGGGGTGTAGCTCGGAGGTAGAATGCCCCTGGGTTCAATCCCCAATACTGCAAAAAAAAAAATTATTGGAGGCTGAAAATAAGTTTTTTCTCTCTCTCTTTAATTACAGATACTGTGAGAGTCGACGAAGGGTTTTGTTACAGCATGTGCATGAAGGCTATGAAAAAGATCTGTGGGAGTACATTGAGGACTGAGAATGGCCCTGCATAAAATGAACTCTGAAAACTTTACCATCTAGAGTGCTCATGCAATTAAAACAAAACAAACACAAACACAAACAAGGAGGCACTAAGCCTATTCTGACATCGCTGGTCTGTAGTACCAGAATTCTGTTTTGTTAACGGAAAGTTTAAGTAAATTATATTGTAATAAAAAAGGTAGATAAACCATTGTACAACAGTATTCTAGGCCGCCAACAAAAGTGTGACAGACACACTAAAAGCCCTCCAACTTTAACTTGTAACGTAGCTTCATTCTCAAAGCTGACTCCTTTTTTTTCATTTTCTTTTTTCTGAGTGTAGTACAGTTAAAGTTTCAAATAGCTCCTTGACACTGCTTTTCATGTCCAAAACACCCATTTTGTTGTACTTTGGTAAAGTACCTCTTCCCCTTCCTCCCCTGCACATACAAATACACCCACACACACAGACTGACTCTCTTTTTCTCATACCCCAAGGTCATGAGTGAATGATGATTAGCTCCTTGTAAAGAAAATTCTTGGGATGGGGAAGGGGGTAGGCAGCAAGAGGATTAAACAAAAAACATAAAAAACAAAAAAAAACTTTGTATATGACTTTTAAAACAAGAGGACAACACAGTATTTTTCAAAATTGTATATAGTGCATATGCATGGACAAAGCAAGCGTGGCACGTGTTTGCATAATGTTTAATTACAAAAATATTTATTCTTTAAAAATCTTCAAGATTATGTCTATTTGCTGTGCATTTTCTTTCAGTTTGCTTTCTTTTCAGGGTTGGGGTTGGGGTAACAGGTGTGTTTGTTTAGCACCTCTGGAAGACCTAACTAGAGCTCTTCAGTTTCCCTTTCTTGAGGTTACTTTGCCTATTCTGGTTTTGTTATGTCTTTTGCTGGCCAGGGGTCTCATGCCTTGAATTCCCAGCTCTTGATCAGAAACAGGGAGGTCACATTTTGACTGAATACCTTGGCGTGTTAAAGATTGCAGTAAGGAGTTTTGTTGCTACAGTTCATGTATGATACTGTCCCCCAAACTAATCCCTCTCCATGGCCTCATGCCTCCACTCCAGCCCTTGTGTGCCCAAGTCATGCACACAGCTGTAGGCTTCCCTGGCTCCCCATCACATCCAGAGGAAGCATTTCAAAAGTTATTTTCCTCTTTTGTTTTCCCTTAATTGCTGCTTTGAGCCTTTTAAGATTTTAGTTATGGCTCGTCTCACCCCTTCTGTACGTTAGGGTGTCAAATAGAATGATTTTGCTTTAAATATAAATAAATAGCCATTCACTTAGTCTCAGATTGTGAATTTAAAATGGCAGATACTGATATTGCTTGTGTGTGTTGCTGTGGGTTCAGATTGAAGGCAAATACCCCTAGAACATAATATTCCCATCCAGCGCATTTAAATAGAAATCGCTGAGTTTGCTTCTTTTCTATTGTCAGCAGATAGGAGAATTAATAATGCATTTTAGCTGTGATGTCCATTTTTATGAAATTTCTACTAAGAGCTATGTTAAAAGTAAAGGATGGTGGTGGTTTTATTAACTATATACCTGTTTAGGCCATTCTGGCTGTGGTATTTTTCAACAGGTCAGCATCCCTAAATCTGTCAGTTTTATATAAGTGTGCAGAGTGAACTAGGCAACTAGATTAAGAGGTCCAAATATTAAGCACCAGTTTTGGCCGAGGACCTCTTTGTCTTCCTTTAAAATGTTTTGTGCCTAGGGAGTGTTTACCATTTGTGAGGCAGCTTTGTCTGCTCTTGCATTGTACATCTTATTACTCCATTGGGAAGTAGGTTCACTTTCCTCTGGCCTTTTGCCTAAGTTAGGCTTTGCTGAATCAACCCTACTTTTCCTTTTAGAAAAGGTTGTTACATGAGATGTACTTGCAACTCTTCTTTTCCCATCAAAAAATCAGTGAATGTTTGCTGAGTATATTATGCCGCTTCCTTAAACCACCTGTCGCTTTAGGATCAACTTGTACTTTTTTCTTCCCCTTCCTTGCCACCTCAGGTGCAAATCTGAACTCAGTGTCTGCTTCTTCCATAATTTCTTTTCCTCCTCCACCCATCATCCATTTGACATTATTTTAAATAACTACATCAATCTTAAAAAACATTTGTCAAAACTAAAAAGATTTTTCTTTTTAGGAAGCTTGAGTAAGTTCCTTTCCCTGGCAACTTTGAAAAGCAGCCCAGAGTTGCTATATAGATATATGTGGCTCCCTTAAAATGCTTTGTATGTGTGTGGTGTTAAAAAAATCTTCGCAGTATCTAGGTTTGAGTGTCATACATCCTCTCCACATGCTCCCCTTGCAACGAGTATCCGGAAACAGTGTGCACACTTCATGATATCAGCCCCCATCCATGGAGGAACAGTGCTTTTTAGAGATGCTTTCTAGGTGTTGGCATACTACTTGAAGATACTGCATTTGTGGGTGCATTTCCTAATTTGAATGGATCGAGGTAAACTGGCCTTTTCTACTTCCAAGCCTTTAACAACTATCTCCATAGTTGACAGAATTCCCAGAGTTAATTGCTTTCAATGTCAGTAGCATCAGTGCCCCCAGCTGGATAGGCAAGCCATATTGTAGGACAGCTTCTCTATTCACCTACCTAAGTCTATCAGAGGGCTCTATTCACAGTAAGCACCAGGGTCTCCCTGTTTTCTTGAGGTGAGTTACATTGTGATTTGAAAAGTGCATGCTTCATTTGAACAACTCGTTGAGCAGCAGATGGATTTGCAGCGATGATCCAAAGCTCAGGACACAGGCTATAGTGGTAAAATGGAGTAGCATATAATATCACCAGATTCTAAATTTTGTATAATTTGCTGCAACCCAGATTGTATGTGTTTTATGTGTGTTTAAATAAATATATTAAATACACATGTGTATACATGCACACATATACAAGATCCAAGACTGACTGGCTTGATTTGAAATAGTTGAGTCCACAGTGTAATGTGTGGTTCACCCTTGATTAGGAACTGAAATTTAGTAAGAGAAAAGGACTTAATGTAACAAATTCTTTTAGCTATATATCCCGGTATAGAGCACTTGGGGAATGGGATGGGGTGGGTTGGTGAGACAATCAGATCGGTAAATTGATTAAATGCTCCTAACCCTGTAATTTTGTGCATAGAGCACCCTGTGCTGTGGAAATAACTGTTCTTAGATTTTCATTGTAACTGGACTGTTCAGGTTGCCCAGAGGGAAAGAACATTCCTAACTCTAATAAAATAAACTTTTATTTTGTTATTCCATTAGTTACTTATGTTTATTTTTAGAGTTGCAATAATTATCTATAAGTGGCTAACAGTCACTTGTATAATGTTCCTTATTCACTGTTCCTACTTAATATAAATGTCAAGATTTGGTTCAGTTTCTTTGTAGGAAC
Organism: Glis glis; assembly: GCA_004027185.1. Classification (NCBI taxonomy): domain Eukaryota; kingdom Metazoa; phylum Chordata; class Mammalia; order Rodentia; family Gliridae; genus Glis; species Glis glis. The sequence continues at coordinate 7,535 of PVJS01026711.1, forward strand.
TGTGAATGAGACCATCTCAAACACTTGATTAGATGAAGCCTTCAGAGTATTTTCTGAAAGCTTTCCAATTTCTGTGAATTGAACATTGAGTTTAGATTGCTGTTGCGTTTTAACATTGATACATATTAATTAGATGCTTACTAGATTGTGAGTATCTGTGTGTGTGTGTGTGTGTTATTGGGGATTAAACCCAGAGACTTTCTATCTATGAGCTACACCCCCAGCCCTGTTTTATTATTTTGAAACTGAGTCTCGCTATGTTGCCACACACTGGCCTCAAATCTGCAATCCTGTCTCAGGATCCCAAATACTGGGATTACAGGTGTGTGCCACCATGCTTGGCTGAATATCAATTTTTTAAAGATTTTTTTTTTTAGTACTGGGGATGGAACCCAGGGGCATTCTACCTCCGAGCTACACCCCCAGACCTAGTTTTTATTCTTTATTTTTGAAACAGGTTCTCACTAACTTGCAGAGGGCCTCACTAGGTAGCTGAGGCTGGCCGCGAACCTGCGATCCTTTTGTCTCAGCCTCCCAAGTACTGGGATTACAAGCGTGTGCCACCACACCCGGCCTTTTAAAGATATTTTAAGTCATTCTCAGCCTCAAAACTCCTTCACATTAATTTTATTTAGCTCACTCTTAGATGCTGGTATTTCCCATAGGAATGAAAGGAGAGTTGTCTAACAGAAGGTCTAAAGTTGGAGTTGTTATTGCTGTTCTAACCAAGTCCAGATTTTAGGACAATATAATTTGACTTTATTGGATCTATAACTAATGAGAATTTATCGTTTTCATCTTCAAAGCACTTTTAACTTATGTTTTATTTTAAAACAAATGGAATTGAAATTGCTGTGTCTTACAAGAGGAAAATAAGGCTCAGTTAAGGTTAAGTTGCCAAAGTTTGACAGTTTTCTTCTGTCTGGGTTCCAAACATTACGGTACCTCTTTGTATCATTTTCTTACTCTGTTCTCAGAATGTCCTAGCACTCAGGACATGGTGTCCTTTTTTTTTTTTTGCGGTACTGGGGATTGAACCCAGGGGCATTCTATAGACCTCTGAGCCACACACCCAGCCCTATTTTTTATTCATTTTTGAAACAGGGTCTCACTAAGTTGCAGAAGGCCTCACTATCTGAAGCTGGCCGCAAACCTGCGATCCTCCTGTCTCAGCCTCCCAAGTACTGGGATTACAAGCATGTGCCACCACGCCTGGCATGTTGTACTTTTAAACCACATCAAAGACTAAATGCCTACCACTGCTCCTGTTACAGGATTACATACATACTATCTCTCATCTTTAATTTGTTCTTGCAGAATTTGCAACTAACACGGTCCTGTATTTTGCCTATCTATTAGAAACCAGCCATAAAAGCTGGACTTGGACCGGATGCGGTGGTGCACACCTGTAATCCCAGTACTTGGGAGTCTAAAAGGAGGACCGTGAGTTCAAGACCAGTCTTAATTTAGCAAAACTGTCAGCAACCTAGGAAGACCTTTTTTCAAAAAGGGCTAGAGGTATAGCAGAATGCTCCTGGGTTCAGCCTCTAGTACCAAAAAAAAAAAAAAAAAAAAGAAAAGAAAAAAAGCTGGGCTTGGTGGCGCACATCTTAAGTCCAGTACTTGGGAGGCCAAGACCAGGAGGATTGCAGGTTCAAGGCCAGCCTCAGCAACTTTGCAAGACCCTGCCTCAAAATAAAAAGGGATGGGGTGTTGCTCAGAAGTTGAATGCCCCTGGGTTTAATCCCCAGTACAAAAAATAAAAACCAGCCATGAATAGAAAAGTAGCCCTTTTTACATCTTGCAGATTAGGGCAGTCAGTCTTCATGTAAAGACGATCATATAATTGAAAGTAAATGGTTTAGCATGATTTGGTAAATAATGTCCAAATAATTTGCAGTTGTTCATCTAGTTATTTCCAATGTAAAGAATTTTGTATAATCTATTGGAACTTAAAGGATTTGTTTTCTAACAACTAAAAATGCACCAAACAGATACCCATTTGATCTTGACATTTATCCTTGGAACTATGTGACATTTGGTGCTTTAACGATTATAAACAGCATTATCGGGGAAATTGTGGATCCTTAAGAAACAGGAAAATGTCTGGGCCTGTCATTTTTATATTTTTGGGGGGATAAAGTTGGTATATGTCTGGTTTATTTTAAGGGATTTGCTTCTCAAAATGAAATAACCAGCTCAGAAATGCTCAATTGGAAATCAATCAAATAATGCCTGCTATAGGAATAAACAGTAAGACAACTTTTGGGTGTGTGTATATAATTAAATCCAAATTTTAGGGCAGCTGTTGATGTTTTTCTAAGCTGTAGGATGGAGAAAATAATGTGAGATTCTCATAAAAAACAGTTTTCAGACCATGACATGGTTTGGGACCATGCATATTCTTATTTAAGGTCATTTTCAGGGTAGGATTCATAAGTTAGTCATATGTTGATATGTAGCAACTCTTCTAATGCCAAAAGAACAAATACTACTAGTAATCCAGGGGTCTTAAGTAATGCAGAAGACTCAAACTCAGATGTAAGAGCCAAGGGATAGACTACCCTGCTGTAGGTGGCTTTGAGGAAACAGACTGATAGGCCATTAATTCACTCAAAAATTATAGACTGGGTGTGGTGGCACATGCCTATAATCCCAATACTTGGGAGGCTGAGTCAGGAGGATTGTAGGTTTGAGGCCAGCCTCAGCATCATAGGTCCCTCAGCAACTTTGGGGAGACTGGTTTAAAATAAAAAAACGGCTGGGGATGTGGTTTGGAAGTTACACATTGAGTTTATAGCAGGGTCATGCTTGTCCATGTTTATTATGCTATGTTGTCTGTTTTATGGAAATACTGTGAGGATCAAAAAAACGAATGGGCCAGCGCAATGATACACGCCTGTATTGCACCTTGGGAGGCTAATTAATTAAGAAGGATTGAAAGTTCAAGGTCAGCCTGGACAATTTAGCAAGAATCTGTCTCAAAATTAAAAGGGCTAGGGATGTAGCACAGTGGTAGAGCCCTCATGTAGCCTGCACAGACCCTGGGTTATATCCCAAGAACTCAAAAAAAGGGGGGGGGGCTATTTATAAATAAGCACAGGAGTGCTAACTTAGGCAAAAAGTTATTTAGCTGTAGGTTCCCAAAGCCAGGATGAGATTATACCTGGGAACTAGAAAGCCATTTGGACCCCTAAACTGTTGTCTGCTATATGTACATTGACATCTTAACAGTTTCTGCTTTTTCTGGTAGTTATCCTATAGCTCTGGTTATTTAGCTATTCCAGACACAGGTAGACAGAACCAATCAGGTCCATGGGTCAGGATCATCAAAACAAATGTGGCTCTGGGGGTTTACCCCAGTGGATTGGGAGGCAGATCTTGGAGATCAAGGTTAGCTCTATATATATTGTAAAAGTTGTCTTCAACAAAGCAAAAATGCCATAGTTTTTTAAGTAAACGTAAAGATTAGTATATAATAAGTCATTATGGCTAACCATTTAGTGTTTACAAAATGTTTCATGTCCATCTCATTTAAGTTTGTAATACTATAAAATGGTTACTTTTTTTTTTTGGTGGTGCTGGGAAAATTGAACCCAGGGCCAATCTACCTCTGAGCTGCACCCCCAGCCCTTCTTATTTTTTTATTTTGAAACAGGGCTTTAGTAAGTTGCAAAGGGCCTCATTCAGTTGCTGAGGCTGGCTGCGACCTCATTTTATGAGAAAATAGAGGTTCAAAGAAGGTGGGTATTTCCCTGACAGCCTGTTAGTAAATGGTAGAATGAAGTTTCAAACCTAGGTTCCTTCAGCCAGGCCCACAGGACCAGGCACTGGAGGCTGAAACAAGGGTCTGTTGGTTTGTCTGAAGCTCTTAATAGTGATTCTACGTAGAGAATGGATTGCCCAAGGTCACTGAGCTAATTAATAGAGCTAGAACCATATAACCACTACACTATTATTTTTATTACAGTGTAGCTACTTCCCAAATAGCCTTACCAAAAGCACCTGCTAAAATTTATAAACTGATTTGAAGACTTCCAACCTTAGCTTGCCCTGGAAATTCAATGGCTAATTCTTAGTTTTGGCTCTTTTGTTCAAACATGCTGCTTTTGTTGGTATCCTTGGATATACTACTAAGGACCCAAAGTATGCTTCTCCTGCCCCTCACATTTGGGAGACATCCTAGCAATTTAATGAGAGTTAAAAAGAAATACATGGCTCTATATTTCCAAGCCCTTTCCAGAAGGCCAGTCTTGCTTTGAGCTAATGATACTGGCTTTATATGCATGAAGTAAAATTTCCTAAATGACATTTGAGATCTTGTTTGGCATCTGTAAATTCCTCTTTACTGACTACACGTGTAAAAGTTTGATAATTGCTTTTCAAGCTGTCTGCCTTTCACCAGAGTATTGAAGTTTCAGAGTGAAAATTTAGAGGATTATAGAAATTCAAAACTGATTCCTTATAGAAGACAGGTTTTTCCCCATAAAGCTCTTTGTTGAAAATTATTTTTGTAGATTTTAGAATCCCCTCTGATGACTAAAACTCATTTCCGTGTGCATAATGCCAAAGCAGTGCCCTAGAAGTCACTTCAGTGCACATTAAATGGCTATTAAAGCTGGGTGTGGTAGCACATGCCCATAATCCCAGTACTCGAGAGGCTGGGACAGGAGGATCACAGCTTCAAAGCCAGCCTCAACAACTTCATGAAGCTCTCAGCAATTTAGCAAGACCCTGTTTCAAAAAAAAAAAAAAAACCTTAAAAATTTGAATCTGGGACTTTTGCAATGAGGATCTAGCTCTGTAGAATCAATCAATTGGTCAAGTTGGGATTCTAGAGGACTGAGCAAACAGCAGGATTTTGTCCTAAACTTTTTCGAGATTCTACAAAAACTGCTGGAATGTCCCAGCTTTCTCTTGCAAGGAGAATCCCTTGCTGTGTGTATTCCCACCTCAGCAGATCACCATTTTCTTGGAGTGCAGCATAAAATGATAGCCAGCGTTTATGGAGCACCTTTTGTGGGCCTACTTGGGCAGTAGACATTCTAATGGAATACTCTAAAATTGTTAAGTTCTTGCACCTGCTCTCAAATAATTTATAACCTAATTGCTGGTCTTCCTGGTATGAACAAAGCTTGTTTCCTTGTTAATAAATTCCTACCACATATTCTGACTTGTGGTTCATTTCTACCTATCTAGGGAAAATATAAGGTTTTTCTTTTCTTTTTGATATTGGGGTTTGGACCAAATATCTACCTCTGAGCTACATCCTCAGCCCTTTTTATTTTGAAATGATCTCACTAAGTTGCCACTCACTGGCTTCAAACCTGCAGTCCTCCTGTCTCAGCCTACCAAGTACTGGGATTTCACCTGGCTCTGAAGAGTTTTCTAATAAAGGAGAAAACATGACCAGAGTGTCTACCTGCTTTGGAAAATATGCCTGTTTTGAACAGGAGTTGACTTTGTATCCAAAAATCCTAGTACTAATTTGGAGCACTGTAAAGTCATGGCAGTAAATGCCAGAGAATATGCCTAATGAAGGGTGATAATATGTTGCATGCCTTTGAATAATTAATTTTTACCTATCATTTTGAGTAGCTTGCAAAAAAGAAAAGGCTAAGAATTGCGTGTGTGCATGTGTGTGTGTGTTACTAGGGATGGAACCCAGGGGCCTTCTACCTCCAGGCTATACCCCCAGACCTATTTTTGATTTGGAAACAGGGTCTCACTAAGTTGTTGAGGCTGGCTTTGAACCTGCAATCCTCCTTTCTCAGCCTTCCAAGTACTGGGATTACAAGCGTGCGCCACCACACCTGGCAAAGAATTGTATTGTTAAAAAACTCCATGATGTTTTCTCATAAAAATCAAATTAGTACAAGTCAGTGCCTTACAGTGATCAAATGTTTTCACACTAATTAATGAAAATACTTGGTTCCATAAAATTGCTTCACAGATCCAAATGCTGTTTTAGGGGGACACTGGATTATGTTCCAAGATAAATTTCATAATCAAGGACATAGCCCTGAACAGATCAGAGCTCCCCAAATCACACTGAAGCAAGCAGATCAAATAGGTCAGTAAAAAATGGGAAACAGATGCTCCTGGAAAAAGAATTTTCTACTCATCTTGCTTTAAATTGATATATAGAAATATATATATAGGCTGGGCATGGTGGCACACGCTTGTAATCCCAGGCTGGGGGTGTAGCTTGGTGGTAGAACGCCCCTGGGTTCCATCCCTGGTACCGCAAAAAAAAAAAAAAAAAATATATATATATATATATATAGTAATTGCACATATATATGTGCATGTGTATATATACACATATATGTATGTTGCACAAATCTTAAATGTTCAGTTTGGTGGTGGTTGTTTTGTTTTGGTACCAGGGATTGAATCCAGGAGCATTCTACCTGTGTGCTACACCCCCAGCACCATTTTATTTTTTATTTTGAAACGGGGTCTCACTAAGTTTCTGAGGGCCTCACTACATTGCTGATGCTGACCTCAAACCTGAGATCCTCCTGTCTCAGCCTCCCAAGTACTGGGATTACGGGCATGTGCCACCATGCCTGGCTCCTTTTTATTTTTTATTTTCAGACAGTGTCTCGAACTGTCTCAAGCTGATCTTGAACTTTTTTTTTTTTTTTTTTTTTGCGGTACCGGGGATTGAACCCAGGGGCATTCTACCTCCGCGCTACACCCCTGGCCCTATTTTTTATCCTTTATTTTGAAACCGGGTCTCACGAAGTTGCGGAGGGCCTCACTAAGTAGCTGAGGCTGGCCACAAACCCGTATCCTCCGGTCTCCGCCTCCCATATACTAGGATTACAAGCCTTCGCCACCACACCCGGCTAGATCTTGAACTTTTGATCCTCCTGTCCCAGACTCCTGGTATTACAGGCATGAGCCACCACACCCAGCTTCTCTTTTCCCATTTTAAAATTGTGTTTTGAAACAAGGTCTCACTAAGTTGCGGAGGACCTCAGTAAGCTGAGGCTGGCTGCGAACCCGGATCCTCCTGACTCAGCCTCCCAAGTGCTGGGATTACAAGCGTGCACCACTAAGCCCGGCCTCAAAATAAAATTTTTAAAAAGATGGCTGGGGAAGCTGGGCAGGGAGGCACACGCCTGTAATCCCAGTACTTGGGAGACTCAGACACGAGGAGGATCGCAGGTTCAAGGCCAGCCTCAACAATTTATAGAGACCCAGTTTCAAAATAAAAAAGGCTGGAGCCGGGCGTGGTGGCGCACACTTGTAATCCCAGTACTTTGGGAGGCAGAGACCGGAGGATCCGGGTTCGTGGACAGCCTCAGCACTCTCTCTCTCTCTCTCTCTCTCTCTCTCTCTCATTTCTCTCTCTCTCTCTCTCTCTCTCTCTCTCTCTCTCTACTTAGGCCCTCCGCAACTTCGTGAGATCCCGTTTCAAAATAAAGTATAAAAAATAGGGCCGGGGGTGTAGCGCGGAGGTAGAACATCCCTGGGTTCAATCCCCGGTACCGCAAAAATAAATAAATAAATAAATAAATAAATAAATAAATAAATAGTCTGGGGGTATAGCTTGGAGGTAGAATGCCTGTGGGTTCAATCCCCTTGACCAAAGGTGTTACCGTTTGGAGCGATGCCATGGTTTCTTGTTCTTAGCTAGTTTAGAAAAAGTTAGCCAGAACTACAGTTGCAAGCTTGAACAACGTTTTATTATTACAGAGAGAAACGGGGGACAGAGTAATCAAAGCACTACGACAGAGGTGACGCAGTGGAGTGCCTTGAAAGTAAGGCACTGATGCCTTTGAACATATACAATTTTTATAAGAATAAATTATCTCTTTGTTTTTCATCCTGCTTAACCAATAATCTTCTTTTCCCACCAAAAGCAGGTGCAATTCCGTCAGTTATCTCTGTTATGTAAGTCCTTCTTGTTAGCCTTCTTTGTTCATCCTCACAGGGGCTGACATCACTGTGTCCTTGGTGAGTTCTCAGCATCTCCTTATCTCTATCTGCTAGAAGTTACTTACTATGTTGAAAATTTGTTTTATAATAAAGGAAAGAAAATAAACAGGAATATAGTCTTTTAAAGTATGGAGCATTTGGGACTATAACTATTAGTAATTAATATTGGGTTAATATAGCTTGCTTTTTCATCTTTTAATGTTAGTCTTAACTGTTGTGAAAGTCTATAATTCTTTTCTAATTGCATGTGTCTGTGCCTGCAACATTCAGTGTTTAGCTGGACTAACAGCCAACTTTTAGCTGACCAAGGTCAACCTTGGCTGCAGCTCTCGGCTGACAACTTAGAGACAGAGAAAAGGATTTTATTGTTCTGCCTGAGTATGAGAGCTTGTCAATTGATACCTATTAGCAATCGATGCGAAACCAATCCCCATCAAAAGGGGGTGAAGGAGGACTAGGATGTAGCTCAATGTTAGAGCACTTCTCTAGGATATTCGAGGCCCTGGGTTCAATTCCCAATACTGAAAAAAAATTGTAGGTATTATTTTTTGTATTATGGATACAATTCCTTTGGCAGATATATATACCATATTCCCCTCAGTCCTCCAGATCAACTCAGGGCCTCACTTTTCTTAATGGAATCTTTTGATGAACAGACATTTTTATTTTTTAAAATCTAATTTAACTTGCTTATTTATTTAGAGACAAGGTCTCGCTATATTGCCCAGGTCGGCCTCAAATCCTGGGCTGAAGTTATCCTCCTGCCTCAGTCTCCTGAGTAACCAGGATTATAAGTGTGTGCCACTGTGCCCACCTAACAAATTTTTATTTCGATAAAGTCCACTTTATAAATTTTTTCTTCCATGGTTTTGTAACCTAAAGTTACAAATAACATTATTTTCTTCTAGAAGTTTAGTTTTGTTATCCATATCAAATTAATAGTTTGAGGATTTTTTTACTTATTGTGGAATTGGGGATTGGACCCAGGGAAATTTTACCTCCAAACTATACCCCCAGCCCTTTTTGTTTATTTTTAATTTTTATCTTATTTTATTTTATTTTTGGTACTAGGAATTGAATTCAGGGTATTCTACCTTTGAGCTATACACCCAGTCTTATTTTTTATTTTTAAACAGGGTCTTACCAGGTTGATGAGAGCCTCACTACTTGTTGAGGCTGTCTTCGAACCTGCAATCCTCCTGTCTCAGCCTCCAAGTACTGGGATTACAGAAATGTGCCACCTTGCCTGGCTCCCCCAGCCCTTTTTAAATTTTTAAACAGGGCCTCGTTGCTGAGGGACTGGCTAAATTGCTGAGACTGGCCTCAAACCTGAAATCCTCTTGAAAGTACTTCCAGCCTCCCAAGTACTGGTATTACAGGCATAGCCACCATGTCCAGCTCGTATAAGATTTTAAGTTTTGTTAACAGGATGAGTTTTATTTTATTTTGACATGGAAATTCAGTTCCAGTAACATTTGTCTAAAAAGATTTTCCATCATCCATTAGATCTGTTTAACATTTTGGTTGAAAATCAATTGATCTTATGTGTGTGTAGCTATTTCCACATTTTATGCTCTCTTTCATTAACCTGTCTATTGGTACATCAGTACTCTGGATTGATAGGCCTTTCTAGTAAGTCTTGAAACTAATAACTTTTGTTCTTTTTCAAGATTGCATTGGTAATTCTAGATTATTTGCATTGCCATATACAAATTTTAGAATTAGTTTGTCTTGCTTTTCAAAAGGGCTGCTGAAATCTTGATAGGGGTTGTATTGAATCTACAGTTCAATTTAGGAAGATTGAGCATTTTATTAGAACTGAGTCAGTTCATTTACTAGGTTTTAACTTTTCCTAGCAAAGTTTTGTAGCTTCCCTTGCATAAGATTTGCATATCTTTCATTAGATTTTATTTCCCTTAGATATTTTATTTTGGGGGATACCCAGAGGCATGCTACATCTCTAGCCCTTTTATTTTTTATCTTATTTATTTATTTATTTTGTGTGTGTGTGTGTGATACTGGAGATTGAACTCAGGGGCAACCTACCTCCGAGCTATTCCCCCAATACAATTTTATTTTTTATTTTGAATCAGGGTCTCGCTAAGTTGCTGAGGATGGTCTTGAACCTGTTGATCCTCCTGTCTCAGCCTCCCAAGTACAGGGATTACAAGTGTGAGCCACCATGCCTGGCTAAATTTTTTAATTTTGAAACATGGTCTCTCTAAGTTGTTGAAGGTCTCGCTAAATTGCTGAGGCTGGCCCCGAACTTGTAATCTTCCTGTCTCAGCCTCCTAAATACTGAGATTACAGGCATGCACCACCACACCCGACTAATATTTGATTTTTTTGTGGGGGGGTACTGGGGATTGAGCCCAGGGGCATTCTATCTCTGAGCTACACTCCCAGCCCTATTTTATATTTAATTTTGAAACAGGGTCACACTAAGTTCTAGAGGGCCTCACTAAATTGCTGAGGCTGGTTGCGAATCTTTGATTCTCCTGTCTCAGCATCCCAAGTACTGGGATGTCAAGTGTGTGCCACCACGCCCAGCTTATTATTTGATTTTTTAAATGTTAATTTTTAAATTCCAGTTTTCCATTTGTTTGTTGCTAATATATAGAAATACAATTGATTTTTGCATATTGATTTTTAATCTTGCCACTTTGCTAAATTTATTAGTTCTAGAAGTAGTTCCTGTAGATTCCATACAGTGTGTGTGTGTGTGTGTGTGTGTGTGTGTGTGAACTTCAAATAACATTTTTACCTGTTTTCTGATTTTTATGCCTTTTATCTTATTGTCTTGCTCTTCTACACTGGCTACAATTTCTAGTACAAATATTAATAAATTTGATAACAGACATTCTTGCCAGAACCAGTGGTGTACACCTGTAATCCCAGCTGAGGGGGCTGAGGCAGGAGGATCACAGTTTGAGGCCAGGCTTGTCAACTTAATGAGACCCTGTTTCAAAAAAAAATAGGACTGGGGATGTAGCTCAGAGGTAGAGCATCCCTGGGTTCAATTCCCAGTACCACAAAAATAAATAAAGGTTATCATATAGTTTCTTTCTTTTATTTTGTTAAGATGATACCATCTTACACCTTTTGAGAATGAGCAAACCATGCCTCATAGGCCAAATCCAGTTCATGGACTGTTTTGGGACAACCCTCGAACTAAGATTTCTTTTTTTGCAGAACTGGGGATTGAACACAGGGGCATTCTACCTCCGAGCTACACCCCCCAGCCCTATTTTTTATTCTTTATCTTGAAACAGGGTCTCACTAAGTTGCAGAGGGCCTCACTAAGTAGCTGAGGCTGGCTGTGAATCTGCGATCCTCCTGTCTCAGCCTCCCAAGTACTGGGATTACAAGCATGCACCACCATGCCCGGCTGCTCTTTTTACATTTTTAAAAGGTTATTAAGCCAGGCATGGTGGTGCACATCTGTAATCCCAGTACTTGAGAGGCTGAGACAGGAGGATTGTAGGTTCAAGGCCAGCTTCAACAATTTAGCAACACACTGTTTCAAAATGAAAAAATAAAATAGGGCTGGGGTTGTACCTCAGAAGAGGAATGCCTCTGGGTTCAACCACCACTACCCAAAAGAAAGTTATTAAAAGGAAGAAGAGGTGCTGGGTCTGGTGGTGCACGCTTGTAATTCCAGTACTTTGGGAGGCGGAGACCGGAGGATCCAGGTTCATGGCCAGCCTCAGCTCTCTCTCTCTCTCTCTCTCTCTAGTTAGTGAGGCCCTCTGCAAGTTCGTGAGACCTAGTTTCAAAATAAAGTATAAAAAATAGACCCGGGGGTGTAGCGCGGAGGTAGAACGCCCCTGGGTTCAATCCCCGGTACCGCAAAAAAAAAAAAAAAAAGGAAGAAGAGGATGAAGAGGAAAAAGGCAGAGACTATATGTGGTCTGCAAAGCCTACTTAATTTCTTTAGAATAACACTGTCCAATAGAGCTTTCTATGATAATAGGAATACTCTATGTCTGACTGTACAACAAGGTAATTTGTTGTTATTGAGTGTTAAGAGGTGGCTAGTGTAAGTGGTTTTTTAAATTTTATTTAATTTTAATGAATTTAAATTGAAATAGAGCCGGTCGTGGTACTTAGTAGGCTGAGACAGGAGGACCACAGGTTTGCAGCCAGCCTCAGCAGCTTAGTGAGGCTCTCTGCAATTTAGTGAGACCCTGTTTCAAAATAAAAGAATAAAATTGGGCTGGGAGTGTAGCTCGGAGGTAGAATGCCCCTGGGTTTCATCCCCAGTACCACAATAAATAAATAAATTGAAATAGAAGCCAGGCATGGTGGTGCATGCCTGTAATTCCTGTACTTGGGAGACTGAGACTAGAGGATCACAAGTTCACAGCCAGACTCAGGAATTTATTGAGACTCTCTGCAACTTAGTGAGACCCTGTTTCAAAATAAAAATTGAAATAGGGCTGGGGGTGTAGCTCAGAGTCAAAATGCCCCTGGGTTCAATCCCCAGCACTACAATAAATAAATAAATAAATAAATAAATAAATAAATAAAATAGGCAGTTAATACTAGTGGTTACTTTATTGGACAGTGCAGCACTAGAAATTATACATTTTGTGCTCTTGTCATTTTATATTTTATATATTATAAACCACATAATACTTCATTATTATTGCTCTTCATATTTTTCAGGAAATTTAATGTTCCATCTGATATAAATTCCCCGATTGGAAGAACTTTTAGCATCCTTCTTCTATTCTTGGGTTTTGTTTTGTTTTGTTTTTGTTTTTGTGGTACTGTGGATTGAACTCAGGGGCATTCTATCTCTGAGCTACACCAATCCAATTTTATTTTATTTTTTATTTTGAAACAGGGTCTCACCAATTTGAGGACCTCATTAAGTTGTGGAGGCTAGCCACAAACCTGTGATCCTCCTGTCTCAGCCTAGGATTACAGGCATGCGCCATCACGCCTGGCTTATTTTTTATTTTGAAATGGTCTCACTAAGTTGCTGAGGCTGGTCTCAAACCTGTGATCCTTCTGTCTCAGCCTCCCAAGTAAGTACTGGGATTACAGGTGTGCACCACCATGCCTGGCTCTTCCATTCTTCTATTGCACATTTTCTAGAGGCAAATCCTCTTGTTTTTAATCTGTGAGGGAATGTCTGTACTTTAATTTTATTCTTGAGGGATATTTTAGTTGTATATAGAATTCTAATTCTATGCTGACCTTTTATTCTTCTTTTAGTACCTTAAGGAAGTTGTTTAATTGTATTCAGATCTCACTTGTTTCTGGTGAAAATTTTTCATTTTAATCTTTATTTCACTGTCCATGTGTCCCCCCACCATGGTTACATCTGTTCTTTATCTTTAGTTTTTAACAGATTGACTCTGTGTATGTTTTCCTTTGTGTGCAGATTACTGAACTTTTCAGATTTGTGTTGATATCTTTCATTAATATTGGATATTCTTGCGCCGGGCGTGGTGGCGCACGCTTGTAATCCCAGTACTTTGGGAGGCGGAGACCGGAGGATCCGGGTTCGCGGCCAGCCTCAGCTCTCTCTCTCTCTCTCTCTCTCTCTCTCTCTCTCTCTCTTTCTCCCTCTCCCTCTCCCTGTCTCTCTCTCTCTCTGTCTCTCTCTCTCTACCTAATGAGGCCCTCCGCAACTTCGTGAGAACCGGTTTCAAAATAAAGTATTAAAAAAAATAGGGCTGGGGGTGTAGCGTGGAGGTAGAACACCCCTGGGTTCAATCCCTGGTAGTGCTGCAAAAAAAAAAAATATTGGATATTCTTGGCTATTATCTCTTCAGATATTTCTCTTGTTCCATGCTCTCTCTCTTCTCTTCTCCTGAGATTCCAATCTCATGTATATTAGATAATTTGATATTATCCTATAGATCTCAGATCATTTTTCTCCACTCTTTTTTCTTTTTGTTTTCAGTTTCAGTACATTCCATTTAACTGTCTTTTTTTTTTTTTTTTGCGGTACTAGGGATGGAACCCAGGGGCATTCTACCTCTGAGCTACACCTCCAGCCCTATTTTTTATTCTTTATTTTGAAACAGGGTCTCACTAAGTAGCTGAGGCTGGCCACGAACCTGTGATCCTCCTGTCTCAGCCTCCCAAGTACTGGGATTACAAGTGTGTGCCACCATGCCCGGCTTATTTTTTATTTTGAAACAGGGTCTAACTAAGTTGTGGAGGGCCTTGCTAAGTTGCTGAAGCTGGCTGCAAACCTGCGATCCTCCTGTCTCACCCTTCCAAGTACTGGGCTTACAGGTGTGCTTCACCACACCTGGCTCAAATCTCCAATTTCTTCAAGCACATTTTGCACATTTCCATTAGAATTTTTAGCATTATCATGGTTGTTTTAAGAACTTACCTGTTGATTCCAATATTTTGATCTCCACTAGATTTTTTAGCATTTTAACCAGAGTTAAAGATCCCAACTGATAATTCAGCATCTATTTCACCATGGATCTCATTTTCTTTTCTTTTGCGGTACCGGGGATTGAACCAAGGGGCATTCTATCTCTGAGCTACACCCCTGGCCTTATTTTTTATACTTTATTTTGAAACCGGGTCTCACGAAGTTGCTGAGGGCCTCACTAAGTAGCTGAGGCTGGCCGCGAACCTGGATCCTCCGGTCTCTGCCTCCCAAGTACTGGGATTACAAGTTTGCGCCACCACGCCTGGCTCTACCATGGATCTCATTTTCTTTTCTTTCTTTCTTTCTATCTTTCTTTCTCTCTCTCTCTCTCTCTCTCTCTCTCTTTCTTTCTTCTTTCTTTCTTCTCTCTCTTTCTCTCTCTCTCTCTCTCTCTCTCTCTCTTTCTTTTTCTTTTGTGTGTGTGGTACTGGGGATTGAACCCAGGGGCATTCTACTTCTGAACTACACCTACAGCCCTATTTTAGTTTTATTTTGAAACAGGGTCTCACTAGGTTGATGAGAGTCTCACTAAGTAGCTGAGGCTGGCCGCGAACCTGCGATTCTCCTGTCTCAGTCTCCCAAGTACTGAGATTACAAGCATGTGCCAACACGCCTGGCTCATTTTCTTGCTTTTGTATGTCTTGTATGCAATCATATGCTTCATATACAACAACCAACAACAGACTGCATATACAACCGTGGTCCCACAGAATTAAACTGGAATGGACAAATTCCTGTTACCTAGTATTTTTACTATACCTTTTCTATGTTTAGATATGCTTAGACACATAAATATTTTGCCATTGTTTTACAATTGCCTACAATATTCACTACACTACACTGACATGGTCTACAGGTTTGTAGCACACGTAGCCTAGGTGTGTAGTAGGCTATCTCCATCTTAGTTTGTATAAGTGTACTCTGGGATATTTGCAGAATGACAAAATTGCCTAACAAAACATTTCTCAGAAAGTATCCTGCTGTTAAGCAACACATGACTGTATCTGATTGTGTGATGACATATATATGGGAGAGAGACTGAAGTAAACATTGTTTACCTCCCAAATGGGATATGCCCATTTTTGTTTCAGGCAACTCGAGCAGTGGCTCAATTAATCTGATGTACATTTGACATAGAACTGGGCTTTATTGTAGCTTTAGTTTAATTCAGTTCACTACTAGCTTCAAAAATTTTGAAGGTAAAATGAGAACTTTCACATTATTATTATTATTATTATTATTATTTTATTTTGGTACTGGGGATTGAACCCAGGGCCATTCTACCTCTGAGTTACACCCCCATCCCAATTTTTATTTTTTGTTTTGAAACAGGGTGTCGCTAGGTTGATGAGAGTCTCACTACTTGCTGAGGCTATCCTTGAACCTGTGATCTTCCTGTCTCAGCCTCCCAAGTGCTGGGATTACAAGCAAGCACCACCATACCCAGCTCAAGAGAACTTCTACTTTAGCAGGACCTGGATTTTGGGCACTGACAAGGTTCTAAAACCAGCCTGGCACCAGTTTTTGGAAATGCAGGCAATCTCTCTCTGCTTTATGGCCTGGTTCCCAGTTGTTTTTGTTTTTTATTTGAATGTTTTCTTGTTTTTGATCACCAAGATAGAGGGCTAGAGGGTATTTCACCAGGCCCTTCTTTTCTTCTTTTTTTTTTTTTTTTGGTGGTGGTGGTGGTACTGGGAATTGAATCCCAGAGCATTCTACCTCTGAGCTACACCCCATTCTTTTTATTTTTTTGTTTTTGAAACAGGGTCTCATTTGGTTGCTGAGAGTCTTGCTATATTGCTAAGTCTGTCCTCGAACCTACGATCCTTCTGTCTCAGCTTCCCAAGGTATGCACTACTGTGGGCAGTTCCCTTAGTCTTTTTTAGAGGAACGGCCACAATACCTGGGAGACAAGTCTTTCAGCTCTCCTTCCCCCCCAACTAAGTCTTCAAGAGTGTCTCTGATGGAGCGGGCCTGGTGATGCAGGCCTGTGATCCCAGTACTTGGGAGGCTGAGATAGGAGGATCACAGGTTCAAGGCCAGCCTCAACAACTTAGTGAAACTCTCAGCAATCTAGCAAGACCCTGTTTCAAAACAAAAAATAGAATGCCCCTGGGTTCAATACCTAGTACCACACATAGGCACACCCAAAGAAA
Source organism: Glis glis (assembly GCA_004027185.1). Lineage (NCBI taxonomy): Eukaryota > Metazoa > Chordata > Mammalia > Rodentia > Gliridae > Glis > Glis glis. The sequence goes on from PVJS01026711.1 coordinate 24,047, forward strand.
GACTATCTCTGGTGGATTTCTCAGAGCTCTTGCCTTCTCCCTCATTTTATATTTATTTATTTATTCATTTATTTTTTGGCGGTACGGGGGATTGAACCCAGAGGCATTCTACTTCCGGGCTACACCCCTGGTCCTATTTTTTATTCTTTTATTTGAAACAGGGTCTCACTAAGTTGTGGAAGGCCTCACTAAGTAGCTGAGGCTGGCCGCAAACCCGGATCCTCCAGTCTCAGTCTCCCAAGTACTGGGATTACAAGCGTGCACCACCACGCCCAGCTCTAGCTCCCTCATTTTAAAAAGGTGTCTGCACATGGAAGAGGCTCCACTTACCACCAGGTGGTGGATGTCTCTCAGGTTCCCTTCTAGTATCCACTTACCTTCCAATTTGTTGTGCTACATCCCTGTACTTGGTTTAGATCCAAGAGGTAGCCAAGCATGGTGGCACATGCCTATAATCCCAGTACCTGTGAGGCTAAAACAGGAGGATCGAAGGTTTGAAGCCAGCATCAGCAGTTTAGCGAGGCCCTCAGCAAGTTAGTTAGACCTTGTTTCAAAAAAAAAAAAAATAGGGCTGTGGGTGTAGCTCAGAGGTAGGAGGCTCCTGGGTTCAGTCCCCAGTACTACACACACACACACAAAAAAAGATGAATGAATGAATAAATAAATAAATAACAAATAGTCCAAGAGGTAAAATAAACAGGTGGGTACAGGCTTCCTCTGTGGACATGGATCCTCCAGATATTAATGTCTTGCCAGCCTGTATGGGGCTGTTAAAATTTTGATAAATCTCAGCAGGTTTCTCTTTACTCCTACTGTGGTGGATTCTTCTTCCTAGTATAGTTCAACTAGGAATCATAAGCAACTGTGGGTCTCTTCTCTCCTATAAAGGACTTGGCATTTTCTTGAGTTTGGTTTATTTAGATTTGTGTCCTCTGTTTCCTGATGAATTAAAAATATTTTTTTATTTTCTAGCTAAAATGATTTTTTGTTGTTGTTGTTATTGGCTAAACTGGAGCTATATTTGCTCATGACATACAAATCAATGGTGAATTCCAGGAATTGGAGTTTTAAAATGGTTCTATTTGAGCCGGGCGTGGTGGCGCACGCTTGTAATCCCAGTACTTGTGAGGCTGAGACCGGAGAATCTGGGTTCGCAGCCAGCCTCAGCTACTTAGTGAGGAACTCTGCAACTTACTGAGACCCTGTTTCAAAATAAAGAATAAAAAAATAGGGCTGGGGGTGTAGCTCGGAGGTAGAATGCCCCTGGGTTCAATCCCTAGTACCACAAAAAGAGTTTTATTTACATATCTTATTAATTACTTTTTTTTTTTGGCAGTCCTGCAGTCCTTCTGTCTCAGCCTCCCAAGTACTGGGATTAGAGGCACATGCCACCCTACCAGGCCACTATATTTTTTCACTTAACTATTTTATCATCTTGAAGATTTTTACAAGCTGCATAATATGACTTAGTGTGGATGTATTTGGTTTATTTAAATGTCATTGGTGGTTGACATTTGGATGTTTCCAGGATTTGTTGTCACAAACAAAGCAGTAAATATGCCTTTGCCCACATTCACCATTGATCACTGTTGAGTATATTTGTAGTATAAGGAATAGGCATGTTTAAAATACTTCATGAAGGCATAGTATTTTAATTAATTAATTAATTTTTTGAGGTAGGGGGATTGAACCCAGGGGCATTCTACCTCTGAGCTACACCCCCAGCCCTATTTTTTATTGTTTAATTTTTGAAACAGGGTCTCACTACGTTGCGGAGGGCCTCACTATTTGCTGAGGCTGTCTGCAAACCTGTGATCCTCCTGTCTCAGCCTCCCAAATACTGGGATTACAAACGTGCGCCACCACGCTTGGCTAGGCATATTGGCTGGGCTCTCAGGAGTTGTGGTATTGATTTGGGAAGCATGAGGTGCTAGAGAGTTGTCCAGCAGGTGGCATTAGGACAAAGCTGGCTGTTGATTCTGACAAATGTGTGTGTGTGTGTGTGTGTGTGTGTGTGTGTGTGTGTTTTACTGGGGATTGAACCTAGGGGTGTTCTACCTCCAAGCTACACCCCCAGTCCTTTTTATTTTTTATTTTGAAACAGGGTCTTCTAGGTTGCTCAGAGCAACCTAAGTTGCTAAATTGCTGAAGCTGGGCCTTGAACTTGAGATCCTCTTGTCTTTGCCTTCCAAGTACTGGGATTACAGGCGTGTGCCACCATGTCCAGCTCAAATGACATATTAGAATATTAAAAAGGGAAAAACTCAGCTGTAGTTCCTTCTTTAAACTGATATTGGTGATTTTTATAAATTACTCCCTCCAGATGTGGTTGGTGCATACCTGTAATCCCACTGTTTGGGAGGTTGAAACAGGAGAATGGCAGGTTTGAGCTCAGCCTCAGCAATTTATTTTTTGCAGTACTGGGGACTGAACCCAGGGGCATTCTACCTCTGAGCTACACCCCCAACCCTATTTTTATTCTTTATTTTTTTTTGAAACAGGGTCTCACTAAGTTGTGGAGGGCCTCACTAAGTAGGGGAGGCTGGCCGCGAACCTGTGATCCTCCTGTCTCAGCCTCCCAAGTACTGGGATTACAAGAGTGCGCCACCACACCCAGCTGTAGCCTCAGCAATTTAAAAGTGAGACCCTTAGCAACTTAGTGAGAACATGTTTCAAAAAACAATAAATGGCCGGGCGTGGTGGCACACGCTTGTAATCCCAGTACTTGGGAAGCTGAGACTGGAGGATC
>PVJS01026712.1:0-26795 GCA_004027185.1 Glis glis
AAAAAAAAAAAAAAAAAAAAAAAAAAAAAAAGAAATTACCCCAAACAGAAGGAAAAACCCCTTCAGAGACATAAATGCTCATTGCAGTGTTCCTTGTAGTATTAAAAAATGAGCAAATCTTAAGTGTCCAGCAGAAGGGGTGGTATTAATTAGTACACATCCATATGGTGGGATTGTCCACACCAAAGGCCCTGAAGCTGGTAGGAAAGGGAAGGAGGAGGCATAGGATTCTGAAATGTTTGACCATGATATAAGTGTATTGTGTTTGAAGAGCCACCCTTTTATGGACTCCATCTCTACATATGAATGGGCGATACATTTCTGCACTCTTGATTCTGTTCTATTGATCTATTTGTTTACCACTATACCAACTACTGTTTTTTTGTTTTTGTTTTCTTGCAGTGCTGGGGATCGAACTGGGGCCTTGTGCCAGTGAGCATGGAGCTACATCCCCAGCCCCAATTCCTGGTTTTAAAATACTGAAGCATTAATGCCGGGCATGGTGGCACACGCTTGTAATCCCAGTACTTTGGGAGGCAGAGACCGGAGGATCCAGGTTCGCGGCCAGCCTCAGCTCTCTGTCTCTCTCTCTCTCCCTGTCTCTCTCTCTCTACTTAGTGAGGCCCTCTGCAACTTCGTGAGACCCAGTTTCAAAATAAAGTTTTTAAAAAAATAGGGCTGGGGGTGTAGCACGGAGGTAGAACGCCCCTGGGTTCAATCCCCGGTACCGCAAAAAAAAAAAAAAATACTGAAACATTAAGATTTTTTTTCTTGGTACTGGGGATTAAACCCAGGGGCATTCTACCTCCAAGCAAACCCTCAGCCCTATTTTTTTAAATTTATTTTGAAACAGGGTCTCGTTAAGTTGGGGAGGTCCTTATTAAATTGCTGAGGCCAGCCTCAAACCTGCAATCCTCCTATCTCAGCCTCCCAAGAACTGGGATTACAGGCATGTGCCACCATGCCCAGGTTAAGATAATTTTTTTATATCTGGTGAGACAATTTCCTCCTCCTTATTCTTCCTTTTCATAATTGCCTTGGTTATCTTTATATATTTATTCACCCATATAAATTTTAGTACCAATTTGCCAAATATGAAAACAATCGTGTTAGTAATTTGATTGGGCATGAATTGAACTTATAGTGTATTGGGGGTGAGAATGAAAAGTTTTACAATAGTGAATCATCCCAATAAAATTAATAAAAACGTAAAGTGAATATTATAGAGCAGCATGGAAACTGCTTATGCTATAAAACTAAGAAAAAAGGCAGTTCATAATTGAGTTACCATGTGATCATTCCAGAACAGATGTGAAGGAAGAAACTGGAAGGAAATATAAACATGCAAGCAGTGGATTTTTTCTTTGTTCCATTTTCTAATATTTCTACAAGTTATTTTTACTTAAAAAATGCTCATTTTAAGCCAGGCGTGGTGGCACACGCTTGTAATCCCAGTACTTGAGAGGCTGACACCGGAGGATCCGGGTTCGCAGCCAGCCTCAGCTACTTAGTGAAGCCCTCTGCAACTCAGTGAGACCCTGTTTCAAAATAAAGAATAAAAAAATAGGGCCGGGGGTGTAGCTCGGAGGTAGAATGCCCCTGGGTTCAATCCCCAGTACCGCAAAAAAAAAATTTTTTTTGAAAAAAAAATGCTCATTTTAAAAAAAGAGAATTTTTTTTTCTACTGGTGATTGAACCCAGAGGCATTATACCTCTGAGCTACATCCCCAGTCCTTTTAACTTTTTAAATTTTGAAATAGGGTTTTGCCAAGTTTGTGAGGTTGGCCTGAATCCTGTGATCCTCTTGTCTCAGCCTCCCAAGAACTGGGATTACAGGCGTGCACCACCACACCTGGCTAAAGAAAAAGGACATTAAAAATCTGAACATTGCTGGGCGTGGTGGCGCACGCTTGTAATCCCAGTACTTTGGAAGGCGGAGACCGGAGGATCCGGGTTCGCAGCCAGCCTCAGGCGCGCACCCTCTCTCTCTCCTCTCTCTCTCTCTCCTCTCTCTCTCTCTCTCTACCTAGTGAGGCCCTCCGCAACTTCGTGAGACCCAGTTTCAAAATAAAGCATAAAAAAATAGGGCCGGGGGTATAGCGCAGAGGTAGACCACCCCTGGGTTCAATCCCCAGTACCGCAAAAAAAAAAAAAAATCTGAACATTTCCTCCAAGGGAGACAAGCACGAGATAAGAATTCAAATATGTCCCATTAGGAAAGGCAGGGGCCTGGAGACAGGAACCTCCAGGCTGTGGCACAGCCCCTCACAGCTTCTTTCTGACAATTTCTGTGTGGGAGCCCTGGGCCCAGGCCAGAGGCCTGAAAGGCAGAGCCAAGCAGGGGGAAGACGGCTGAGGAGGGGATTCCTCCTAGGCTGTGCCCTGGCTCTCAGGGCCTTGGGCCCTGAGAGGGTCTCCCCTGGGCTCCAGATTCAGTCGAGCCTGTGAATCCATGACTCTCAGACCCCAGACACTGGGTTGAGAAACCCTTCAGTGTCCACATGACTCACCTGGAAGTGGACTTGCCTATTAGAGGGGGTCTGCTGAGCACTGCTGAGGGCTGCGTGGGTGGGGAGAAGAGGCCCAGGACATGTACTCAGAAAACAACACAAAGCCCCATCCAGGTGGCTGACCAGATACCTAGGCAATAGGATGTGGCCCATCGATTGATGACTACTCCTTCCACTCCCCTTCAGAGAGCCAGCGGTGTCTACTTAGTTTTCAAGGGCCCTTCGCCAGTCACACACAAGGACTCATGGCCTAGGACATGAACCTGTCAGGTCAGGCTAACATGGCCTGCTTATAAAAGTGAGCCTGAGGAGGACATGGTGGCACACGGCTGTAATCCCAGATACTCAAGGAGGCTGAGGCAATGGCATCACAGGTTCAAAGCCAGCCTCAGCAACTTAGCAAGACTCAAAATAAATAACAACAACAATAATAAAGACTGGGAATGTATTTCAGAGGTAGAATGCCTCTGGGTTCAATCCCCAGTACCAAAAAAAAAAAAACAAAACAAAAATGTGAGCCCAGTGTGTGAGCTGCAGGGAAGCAGACATTTTCAGGTTAATGACCCTGATGTCTTGAAGGTGCACGCAGGCTGCTCCCACCCATGGTCTTACCTAACTTTAGAAACACCCAGTCCGGGGACAGATTGACCTACCAATTGTATAGAGGAGAATGCTGAGGGCCCATGAGGGGGAAGTGACTTGCCCAAAGCCACACAGCAGAGGAATGACACAGCCCACGTCAAACCCACCTGGTAGTATTCTGTGGCTTCAAAATGGTTGCTGAGGCTGGCCTCAAACACAATCCTCTTGTCTCAGCCTCCCAAGTACTGAGATTACAGGCAAAAATGGTTGAAACAGTAAAGAAATGTTGCAAACGGACTTTTCCTTCTCCTACCCACCCCCACCCCCACACAGAGGGCAATGCCCCCCGGAGAGCTGTGCCAGCTGTTGGGGGCGATGAATGTGTCAGCACAGAACAACAAGATGGATGGGCTGTTGTTAATGAGTTAGGGGGTCTGACCCCCTCATGGGCTGCGGCCCGATGGCTCTAATGACCGCTGGGCCTGGTCTCCCTGAAGACAGGCAGCCCAACCACCGGAATCCTTCATTTGATCCCCCAAATGACTGTGGCAGGGAGCCCCCACTCCCCATGAAAGACCCACTCTTCCCATCTCTGAGGCGCCCATGCCAGTTAGGAGTGGAGGCATCAGAGCTTCATGAGGAACAAGCCCAAGGCAGAAGCAGTAATGGTGACATTGAAAGCAGGGAGAGGGCAGGAGGCAGGCGAAGGCCTCCTCCACCTGTGTATGAGGTCCCTGGCTCAGAAGGACCTTCCATTTGGGTAAAGGCAGGAACACCCTCTAGACCTCCCTCGCCTCGCAGAGCCAGCTGCTTCTGTGCAGAACTTCCTGGCATCTTATTTTTGCTTCTCTCCACCATGGGGAAGGTAGGACACACCGTCTAATCAAAGGCCCCAGACAAGCCTGGTGTGGTGGCGCATGCCTGTCATCCCAGTACTTGGGAGGCTGAGACAGGAGGATCACAGGTTCGAGGACAGCCTCAGCAATAGTGAGACTCTCATCAACCTAGCAAGACCCTGTTTCCAAATAAGAAATAAAATTGGGCTGGGGGTGTAGCTTGAAGGTAGAATGCCTCTGGGTTCAATCCCCAGGACCACCACCCAAAAAAAAAAGCCCCTGAAAAAGCCCCTGCCCCACCCCCCAAGGGTGCTTGCTAGCCTGATGAGTCCCAGGGCCTCCCACCGACTCCTGAGAGGCCACACTGATGGGGACCTGGCTCTGGATGCACTATGTCTCTGGCCTCCACCTCTCCCTGTCATCCCCAGTCCCATCAGCTCCATCTGCCAGAGCCCCTTGGCTCCTGGCCCTGGGGAGTAGGGCAGACAAAGGCCTGGGGAGGGAGGGAAGAACACAGCCCCTACACCAGCTGCTACGTGGATGTGCACATGTGTGGGCCAGCTGGAGAACCTGCCTGGAAAATCCCACCATTCATTCAGCATCTACTCATGACGTCACCTATACCCACTCTGTGCCGCGCCTGGGCTGGGTCCTGGATATGGAGACGAACTGGACTTGGTCCCTGGCCCAGTGCTGCTCTGAGACTGGGGGGAAGACAGTCATATGAACACCCGGGACGAGCACCATGGGGCGGTATGACTGGGAGCTGGGGTTGAGGGCAGAGATGAGGACCTGGAGGGTCGGGGAAGCTTTCAGAGTTGGGGACATGTGAGCCGAGTTTTGAATTGTGAGAAGGGAGTTTCGTCGGGCACACAGAGGGGAGAGCGTCCAAAGCAAAAGAAACATACAGAGGCCTGTGGCTTCCAGGAGGGAAGGCGGCACGGTGGAATGCTGCAGTCCAGATCACGCAGGCTGTGAGGCCAGGGCCAGGGTTCTGTTCTGAAGTGGGGGCTGCAGAAGGGCTTTGTGGGCAGGGGAGGCCACAGTCAAGTCTGTGAGCTGCCGAGTGCAGCTAACTTGGAGACTAGGAGACCTGGTAAAGTCCGTCCCCAGCAACTGTTCTGATGTGTAAGATCAGCCCTACCTGGGCGCTCAGGGGGGTGCAGGGCAGCTTGAGATAGTCTTCTAGGGACAGCCCCAAGCCTGAGGATGTGGCCAGACAGCCGGACAGCCTTTGACCTGCCTGCGACCACAACCACAGCAGCCCAGGAGGACGGCCTTACATTCCACGTCTTAGGGAGGAGTGCCCTCCCTTGTTTTCCTGTAGTGAAATGGGGGAATCAAGCCAAAAGAATAAAATAATCCATTTCTAAACTCTGTCTAGCTGAGAGGCAGCAGACCCACCACCAGTCCCTGCTCTGACTGTGCTTCTAGGCAAGCTCCTTTCCCTCTCAGGGCTTGTTTCCCCACCTATGCAGCGAGAGAGTTCAGCCCTCCTGGCCCCATGTCCCCTTTCTTTTTTTGGTAATAAGGTTTGAAGCCAGGGGCATTCTGCCTCCCAGCTACGGCCCCAGCCCTTTTTATTTTTTTATTTTGAAATAGGGTCTTGCTAAGTTGCTGAGACTGGCCTCGAACCTGAAATCCTTCTGTCACAGCCTCCCAAGTGCTGGGATTACAGGTGTGTACGACTGTGTCTAGCTCCCGTTTTCCTTTTCTTAAATGTGCATAGAACTTTATGGTTTCCCCGGCATCTCCATTACTCTGTGGGCCTAACAGAATAGGTATTATCGTGCCCACAATGTAGATGTAAAACTGATGACCAGCTGGGCATGGTGGCACACACCTGCAATCCTAGTACTCAGGAGGCTGAGACAGGAGGATCGCAGGTTCAAGGCCAGCCTCAGCAATTTATCAAGACCTTATTTCAAAATAAATTTAAAGGGGGGGCTGGGGTGTACTCAGAGGTAGAACTGCCTCCCGCCCCTTCCAATTCAATCCCCAGTACCAATAAATAAATAAATAAATATCTTTATGACTAGATGACCACCTACCTGAGTACATTGGTGGCAGAGAACACAGGGCTCCTGCTCCCCATTCCAATGCCTTTCCCTCAAAGCCTGTTCACACTGGTGGGAAGATACTCGGTACCTGTCCAGTTTTCTTTCTTTCTCTATCTCCTAGCTATACTCCCAGCTCTTTATCATCATCATCATCATTATTATTATTATTATTATTATTATTATTTTGTTTTGAAACAGGGTCTTGCTAGGTTGCTGAGGGTCTCACTAAGTTGCTGAGGCTGGTCTTGAACCTGCAACCCTGTCTCAGGTTCATAAGTACTGGGATTATAGGCGTGCACCACCAGACCCAGCAATTGTCCAGTTTTCTTGTGTGTTTCAGGGGGCAGTAGTTGATGTACCTTCCCTGGGGGGGGTCATTTCCTGCTTCCTGTGAATAACTGGTCTGAGCCGGGTGCCTGTCCTGGCGGGCCATCCTTGAAGGCCCATTAATTAAGTGCCAGGCCAGTGGTCCAAAGGTGAGGTGCAGCTGTGGCCCCAGATTTCCAGCCTCGGTTCTGTGGAAGGGAAGGTGGGCTGTATCTGGGTCCAAGGCCACTGGAATGATTCTGAATCCTGCCTGGGCACTCTGGTGGGATGTGGCAGAGGGTTAAGTTGCCAGGCAGCTGGCTGTGCCCATGAGCTGTTGGCGGTGGAGGAGGGCGGGGAGCACTCAGCTGAGGTAACAATAAGGCCCATGAATCATATTTACAAACACTCTAGTGAGCAGGAGAGGGACATTGATTAAATATTCACATTCTAGAGAGCCTCGGGGAGCTGTGAAGATGAGGACATGATCACAGCTCAGCAGGAAGCGTGGTGTCTCTGGAATGTGGCGCAGCCATCAGTCTCGATCAGCAGCCGGGCAGGTCTTATTAAGATGATTAATTTTGGGGTTATCAGCACTAATGTAATCACCGTCATAGGCCAGGAAAACCCTCTTCATCACTCACAGCCCAGGCTGGGTCAGCCTCAGGAGGAAGGGGGGCACTGGGCTTAAGCTGGGGGACAGGGACAAGCAAGCCAGTATGCCCAGCTTCATCGCTGGAAGGCCTTCCTGAACTGGGACCATTTGGTCTGATGACCTGGCCTAGTGGCAGCCTGAGGCTCAGGCCCCTCAGGTGGGGCTCTCAGGGTTCAGCTGGCTGCCTCATTGATCGGAGAAAGAATGGATTCCCCTGGACATCTGGGAAGGCCGAGGCAGCTGCCTGCCCACCCGCCCCAGGAGGAGCCGGCTCAGCTTCTGCAGGAGCCCAGCGGCTTCTATAGAACACACGCCCCACATCCGTCAATCTCGATTAAGGAAGACCGCAGGGAGCTTGGGGCTTCCCCAGCCACTGCAGCATTGTCCTGGACATGCCTGGCCTGGGGATGAGGGGGAAGGAGGTGGGCATTACTCTCATCTGAAAAGCCATTAATCCTGCAGCGGTGATTGAGCACCCGTGACGAGCCGGCATTGTGCTGCGCCCGCACGTGCCGCGCGAGGGGCAGTGAGAGGTGATTGATCAGGGACGGATGAGTGTCTTTTTCTTTATGGACTTTCAAAGGCACCATTTGGCATCCTGAGTAGGGCGATCGATGAGCAGCAGCTGACCCCCCTGTGGCCACCTCCAGGCAGCAGGTGGATGGACAGTCGCCAGAGCCCACGTGGGGGACGGGTGGAGGGCCTCTGACACATGCTTTGAACTATTAGCAAGGACAGGGATCCACCATCGCAGGCCCTTCCTGGTGCAGGGCTGTTGCCATCAATTCACCTTCTCCTTTTTGCACTAAAAGGGGAGCTGGAACAGTTGCCATGTTTTCTGATAAATTATAGCCGCCCGTTCCCCAGCCTTGCAGCCCGGAGGACCCCAGCCTTGTATAAATCAGACTAATGAAAGCTGAGGTTGTCATTTTCGAGAGCAGGCATTCATTCAGGAAACCTTTATGGAGTGCCTGCTAGGTCCCCATGCCCGCACTGAGCGCTGGGGCTGCAGAGACAAATCAGATGTAGTCTCAGCCTGCAAAAGGCCCACAAGCCAGTGGGAGAGACAGACATACACACCAGGCAGACTCCTATGAAAGGGAGCGATGAGGTAGCCTGAAGGAAGAAGTCTGGACCCTGTAGCCCGCTCCACCAGCACCTAGCTGCATGGTTTTGGCCCAATGCCTCAGCCTCTCTGAGCCTTAGTTCCCTCATCTGAAAAGTAGCCATGAGAACACCGACTTTATAGGATGATTGAAAGAATTAGATGGCAACGCAGCCCAGTGCCTGGCATCTGGAGTGTCTCCTGCTCTCACCTACTATGGTGACCAGCCACCTAGGGCCATGAGAGGGCAGAGATGGAAATGCTCCATTCTACCTCGGGGTGGGAGGAGGCTTCACAGAGCAGGGGATTTTGTGTGCACATACGCGTGTGTGTATGTGGGGGGTACTGCAGATTGAACCAAGGCATTCTACCTGTGAGCTACACCCCCAGCCCTTTTTTTTTTTTTGAAACAGGGTCTTGCTATGTTGCTGAGAGTCTTGCTAAGTTGCTGAGGCTGGTCTCAAATCTGTGACCCTCCTGTCTCACCCTCCCAAGTACTGGGATTACAGGCATGTGCCACAGTGCCGGTCCAGAGCAGGTGATGTTGACGTGAGCCTTCAGGGCTGGGGCTATGGGACAGCGGGGGGTGGAGGGGAGACAAGGACACCAGGAAAGACAGAGACTGAGAGAGAACTCAAAAAGAAAAAAGGATGGTGGGCTCTGAGAGGGGAAAACTGGTAAGTGAGAGGAGCCTGCTGCGGGCTGGCAGCGCAGCGCTCTGAGATGAATGCGATTCACGGGGTTTCCGAGGTCGATTTGGAGGTTGCACCAGCTCCACAGAGGATGGATTAGGACCATGAATAGTCTATTGTAATGGCTGTGGCCTGGGGCAGGATCTAAGGATGGAAAGGGCCTGGATTCAGAGAAAGGCATCAACGGGAACTTCTGATGGAGAGGAGAGGGAGACGAAGGCTCAGGGCACAGTGTGACCACAGCAAGGACACACAGTGAACCAGAGAGGGCACCCAGAGAAGCCCTGGGTCTGCTCTGGAGAAGGCATGCCCTTAGATACAAGCTCACAGGCAGAGAGATTACAGCCATATGCAGAGACAGAAACAGATCTGGAATGAACACAAACACGCAGAGACTAAGATACACAGCATACACAGACATGCAGAAGACACATTTACTGAGACATGGAGACACATGGTACAGTATCATGACAGATGAACAAGGCTGATACACACAGAGACATACTTTGGGTACATACATGGAGAGCGCACCCATAACTTGCAGACACGTGTGAGAAAACACAAAGAAGGTTACATGTAAAGAGAATCACAGAGCAGGTCGATCCAGATTGTCAGGCCCACACCAGAAATAGGGCAACCAACTCGTCCTAGTTTGCAGAGCACTTTCTCATTTTACCATGCAGGTCCTATGTCCTTGGAACCCCCCACCACCACCAGGCAAGCTGGAACGTTGGTCATCCTAATTCAGCGACACACAGAGCACCAACACACGAGCCTCTGCACACACAAAGACAGAGACATGGGTGGACAAACACCTGAGTCACGCATGCAGAGCGGATAGAAACAAGGCAGGAGACACCCCTCTGCACCCCTCCCAGAGACCAAGTTCACGCAAACACCCCTGGATGTAATCACACAAAGGCTGACACATGCACATCTACAGAGTAAAAGAAATAGCAAAACTCAGCAGGGCACGGTGGTGCACACTTGTGATCCCAGTACTTGGGAGACTGAAACAGGAGGATCATAGGTTTGAGGCCAGCCTCAGCAACTTACTGAGACCCTCAACAACTTAGTGAGACTCTGTTCCAAAATAAATAAATAAAGAGCTGGGGTGTAGCTCAGAGGTAGGATGTCCTTGGGTTCAATCCCCATTATCAAAAAAAAGAAAGAAAGAAGGGAAGGAAGGAAAGAAGGAAGGAAGGAAGGAAGGAAGGAAGGAAGGAAGGAAGGGAAAACTCAAGCCATTAAAACAAAGGTCCAGCAATTTTTAGAAAGAATAACATCTGCCTATTGAATCAGTAGGTGAATGGGCTGCAGTCCTGCTTTAGATGTCACAAACACTCGGAGAAGTATAAAGATAGGAGTGAGCAGACCGCGCGGGGTCATGGGCATGCTGGCCCGGCCCCACGGCCGGGATGTCCTAGCAAGGTCCTCAGATGGCTAATGTAACTGGTCCACCCTGGAGTGCCATGAACAGGCTGCCCTGCCACCATCACAGGGCAGTGGGGGAGGGGTGTCAGGTGAACAAAGGTGTGTGAGGCACCTGGCATACGTCAGGCACACAGGCATATGTCTGCTCAAGATAATGTCTTGAGCTACGATGACACACATCTGCAGTCCCTTTTCTGAAACACTGACATGGCAAACATTCTGAAAAGGAAACATTTCTTCCCTTTAGGAGAAACACACACACACACACACACACACACACACACACACACCATTAGATACATGAGACTCTTTATTCAATCCAATTTCATATGTTTCATTCTTGTGTGTGTGTGCGTGCGTGTGCGCGCGCGCATGTGTGTGTGTGTGTGTGTGTAGGTACTGGGGATTAAACCCAGGGGCATTCTACCTCTGAGCTACACTCCCAGACCTATTTTATTTTTTATTTTGAAACAGGGTCTTGCTAAATTGCTGAGGCTGGACTTGAACCTGCCATCCTCCTGTATCAGTCTCCCAAGTATTGGGATTATAAACATGCACCACCACACCCAGCAATGTTTATTCTTTATCAACCATTCATGTGCTTCTCTGTGGTAATATTAAGGTGTTCAATTATGGGGTATATTAGTCTTGGAAATCTGCAGTTTAGAATTCTAAAACATACCAGTCCCTAAAGGTTCGAATAAGGAACTATGGACCTATGTGCATATGTACACATTCATATTCAGGTAGATAGTATATAGTTGCATGTGTGTGCATGGACTATATATATATATATATATATATATATATATATAATATAGACATCATCCTTAACAGTATGCAGAGCAAGACCATCTGTCCAACAGAGGCACTGCTCTTAACAGTGTATTTTCACCTATATTACTTCATGTGACCCTCCCAGACCATTGAGGTCAATGAGTATCAATATTACCCTTAATTCTTTTTTCTTTCTTTCTTTCTTTCTTTCTTTCTTTCTTTCTTTCTTTCTTTCTTTCTTTCTTTCTTTTTCTTTCTTCCTTCCTTCCTTCCTTCCTTCCTTCCTTCCTTCCTTCCTTCCTCCTTTCTTCCTTTCTCCTTCCTTCCTTCCTTCCTTCCTTCCTTCTTCCTTCCTTCCTTTCTCCTTCCTTCCTTCCTTCCTTTCTTTCTTTCTTTCTTTCTTTCTTTCTTTCTTTCTTTCTTTCTTTTTGTGTGTGTGGCACTGGGGATTAAACCCAGGGACATTCTACTTCCAAGCTACACCCCCAGTCCTTTTGATTTTTTTATTTTGAAACAGGGTCTTGCTAGGTTGATGACTATTTGCTGAGGCTGTCCTCAAACCTGCAATCCGCCTTTCTCAGCCTCCCAAGTACTGGGATTACAAGCATGTGCCACCATGCTGGGCAATATTACCCCTAATTCACAGATGTGGAACCAAGGTTTGGAGAAGTCTACTGTCTGGCTCAAGCTCACACAGCCAGTTAATAAGGAACTGGGTCTTAAATCTTGGTCCCCAGAACTCCAGAGCCCATGTTCTTTCCCTTACACTACCTTATCCCCTACTCTCTCAACTACTTAGTGGAAAACATTCATGGAAGTGGGAGGCAACTTCAACCTCAACTCCAGCATTTGAGACCTGAAAGCCCCCGTTCATGATCACTGACTAGTAATCACAGCACCTCCAGTTGCTGAGGCGCACACCTGTAATCCCAGTACTTGGGAGGCTGAGACAGGAGGATCACAGGTTTGAGGCCAATGCACCATAACTTAACAAGACCCTGTTTCAAAATAAAAAATAAAAAAGCAGCTGAGGGTGAAGCTCAGAGATAGATCACCCCTGGATTCAATCCCCAGTACCAAAAATAAATAAATAAATAAATAAATAAATAAATAACCAACCACAGCACAGGGGAGGGTTATCAAATTTGGATCAGTGATCAGTCCTACCTCTGCCTCCTCTGCCGGTCCTTTGCTGGTTTCTAAGAAGGGATGGTTTCCCTTCAGCCTTCACGAGAACCATCTGGTCCTCAGAGTCAGCTGCAGCCTGTTTGCCTTTCCCGAAGCTCATCAGAATTGGGCACATCTTGGATTTCACAATAGTGACACAAAATCAGCTCAATGCCTTCAAGCCATGACTTGAAGTGGCTTCCAGGCCCCAGGAGCAGACTATACTACTGACTTTGAGAAATAAAATGCTCAAAAGGGAGACCCAAACACCCATCCCCAGGTCCCAGTTCTGTCAAGAATAGTCATGGGATCTTGGGTAAGTCATTTACCATCTTTGGGCACAGGCTCAGTTTCCAAGTTCCTCCAGCACTTACATATGCCACAATCCAAGGACTAGAACCTTTCTCAACTCACCCAAACAGGGCTCTGACCATGCCTTTCAGGGGTCAAGGGTCATTTGCACAGGCCCCTCCCAGACAGCCTAAGTTATAGAGGGTAGAGGGAAGGTTCTGCCTGGACCCACCATCTTGTTTTGCTCTTTTCTAATAAAAATTTTCTGATGGGAAGGAGAGATGGTATAAATAACTACAGTAGACCAGTGGTTTCCAAATGTGGCTGTGCATTACACTCACTTGGGAAGTTTTTCAAAATCTGATTGTCCAAGCCATACCCTAGGATAATTACATCATACTCTCTGGGGAAGGCACCCAGACATTGACAATCCCTTGGTTCCCCAGGTGATTCCAATGTGCAGCCAGCCAGGTTTAAGAACCAGTGCTTCTTGCCAGGCATGGTGGCACACGCCTGTAATCCCAGTACCTGGGAGGCTGAGACAGGAGGGTCACAGGTTTGAGGTCAGCCTCAGCAACTTAGTGAGGCCCTCTGCAACTTAATGAGACCCTGTTTCAAAAAAAAAATAATAAAAAATAACAGCCGGGCGTGGTGGCGCACGCTCGTAATCCCAGTACTTTGGGAGGCGGAGACCGGAGGATTTGGGTTCGCGGCCAGCCTCAGCTCTCTCTCTCTCTCTCTCTCTCTCTCTCTCTCTCTCTCTCTCTACTTAGTGAGGCCCTCCGCAACTTTGTCAGACCCGGTTTCAAAAAAAGTATAAAAACATAGGGCCGGGGGTGTAGCGCGGAGGTAGAACGCCCCTGGGTTCAATCCCCGGTACCGCAAAAAAATAAATAAATAAATAAAAAATAAAAAGGGCTGGGAGTATAGTTTAGAGGTAGAATGTCCCTGGGTTCAATCCCTAGTGCCCAAAACAAAACAAAAAGATAGAACCAGTGCTTCTCAAATTTAATATGATGCAGGTCACTGGGAGCTTGCTAAAATGCAGATTCTGATTCAGACTGACTGAGCCTCGGATCCTGCATTTCTAACTTGTTCCCAGGTAATGCTACCTGTCCACAGACCACAGGGGCCAGCCAACCAGGAAGTCCCTTCCAACTCAAACAATCTACAGAGCTTATGCCCTTCCTTCCAAGAACTCATCGTGGGCCTCCCAGCTTCCAACCTCACCACCAAGATGGAGGGCCTGCAGCCAGCCCACCAACCAGGCCAGCCTGTGAGGTCACTCAGTGATGACCCAGGACTGAAGCCCAGCTGGTCAGAGAAGTAGGTCTACCACACCCTTCTCTCCTGGCTCTGGCTTTAAGCAGAGTTGTCCTCATCAGCATTTAGGTGGCCAGATGTTCCAGACTCTAGAAGTCTCCCATAAACCCAAAACAAGGGGTGAGGGCTCCCCTCTGCTCCACAGTGTGACCTGGGACCAGGCACCCCCTCTCTGAGCCTCCAGGTCCCCATCTGTACAATAAACCAGCAGAGTGGGGTGGTCAGAGAATGGATCTGGGGCTGTCCCACCTGGGATCACCTCCCAGCTCTGTGTCTCACCAGCTGAGTGCTCTTGGGTGTGTACTTCATCTCTCATGCCTCAGTTTCCTCATCTGTAAATAGGTGTCCCAATCACAGCCCAGTGATGAAAAGTAGACGAGTGAATACTCATGAGGCACTTGCTACGGGCCCTGGCACACAGTAAAACTCAACAAATGTCAGCTACTTGTGTGTATTCTACGAAGGGACTCCATGGTCCCCAAGATCCCTTCAGTCCTGATACCATCTGCCCTCTGACTCCCAGTCCAGTGCCCCTTCCACTCCATTAACCTAGAAGAAACCCACCAAGCAGGGCAAGTGCAGCCTGACCACCATTCTTCCCCAGGAATCTAGCTCTTCTTTGTCCTGTTTTGCTGACTCCCAGATTGTCCCTGGCAGGGCATGGTCGGTTGCCCCAGCCCCCACTAAGAAAAGCTACCCTGAAGACCCCCACTGGGACCTTCTTCAGAGTCCCCAGCTTCCAGGGACTGAACTCTGACCCTCATTCTTCCAGCATGAATTGGGCCTGCCTAAGGGTGTGGGGCCCGGCCAGGGAGCCCCTGGGGGCTGAGGCCCTCTTTCCAGGAGAAAGTAGCAAAGCTCAGCAGATAGTTCTGGACAGGGACACAGGTCTGTGGCCTGGGAGGAGCTGGCAGCATGGAGTCTATGAAGGTTACCAGCCAGAGAACAAAGGGGTCTTGGAGAGACGTTCCAAGCCCGAGCTCCTGTCCCTGGAAATCCACATCAGGAGAGGGAACACCAGGAATTGGCCACACCCTGTAGTAGCCAGCTGGGGAGACCCTTTCTGGGGGAGGAGTTGCCCAGACTGGGACCCCTGGATTCCGAGGAAAAGTCACCTGACTCCAAGGAGAGTCCTTTCTATAGACAGCTCCTTGCAAAATGCCCCCTATTAGAGCTGTGAGGGCCTTGGAGCTTGCTCAGTTTCAGTCCTTTCCCCGACAGTGAGCCATGTCCCCTACCCTGAATGCCCTTCCCGCTATGTCTGCCTGCTAAATTCCTATTCATCCTGCAGAGCCCTTCTTAAGCTTAACATCATCTTCCCTGGGAAGTTCGGACTTGCCCGCAGCAAGACATCCTCTCCCAATCTCTCCAAAGTGCCTCCCCTGGCCCGCTTCATAGCCGGGCTACTGCCCCTTCAGAGGTCTACTGCGAAGTCCAAAGTACCTTCCCGAATCCAAATGTTGTGGTGATCCATATCGCCCCACCCTTCACCCCATCCCAGACTGTCTCTCTTTTTTTTGCAGTACCGGAAATTGAACCCAGGGGTGTTCTACCTCCGAGCTACACCCCCAGCCCTATTTTTTATACTTTATTTTGAAACCGGGTCTCACAAAGTTGTGGAGGGCCTCACTAAGTAACTGAGGCTGACCTTGAACCCAGATCCTCTGGTCTCCCCCTCCCAAGTACTGGGATTACAAGCATGTGCCACCACACCCGCCTCCAGACTGTCTCTCTTGATCCAGAGTCCCATAATGTGGCAAACAGACTCCCTCATCCTTAAGGCTGCCCAGAATGCTCCCTCCTGTTTCACCACTGAAGTTTACACTCTGAACAGGTCCATCTGTTTGTCCCCATGAACCTCAATGCTATTATATCCAAGGGAAGAACTCAGTATCCTCCTTATAAAATTGTCTACCACTATCTGCGTTGGGGTTTCATCTTACACGCCAACTCCAAGCTAGAAACCCAGCACCTATTTCTCCTTATCCTTCACCGCCAACATCTAAGCAGTCACCTTGTCCTGTGAATTTTACTCCCTACATAGTCCTCAAATCTGATCCCTTCTGGAGCTGAAAACTTCCTCCCTTCCCTGGAGCACTAAATCTGAAAGAAAAAAAAAAGCAATCTGATCAAGTCACTTTTGTCCTTAAAAACTTCCCATGACTCCCAATGTCTCTCAGTGGAGTGGCCTGAGGTGGGTTCTATGAAACATCAATCCTGCAGTATCCTTCACGTGCGAACTCGATATGTTTAGAAAGTGCTGCACACCAAATCATCTTTAAGATTCCTACAGGCATTAGCATCCTAAAGATGGCTTCATCATTGTCCTAAATGCCAGTGTCTTGATTTGCCCCGGCACACCAGTCCTTCAATGTCACAGCCTATTCGTTTGAGCCCCTCCACTTTCTCCCCAGCTACTAAGCCCTGCCCTGCCTTCACTTTCCCCCTCTTCTGCCCAGGGCCCCTGACCCTTCAACTCAACCCTTTCTTGCCACCACTCCCTGTTGCTCTGCTCTTCTGTCTCTCTGCACCAGTTCACACATCCACCATGTTCCCTGTGTGCTGGAGTCCCAGAGTGGCTGGAGAAAAGCCTATTCCACGGCAAGAGCTGCAGCCAGTCCCAGACCTGCTCTTCAACCTACCCGCAGCGCTGCCTGGTGCCAGGCACCATTTCTCTTCATCCAAAGCTACCTCTCTTATTTCCAGAAGGGGCTCTTCCAGGTCCTTGAAACCTACCCCTCTTTCTTTGCAGAAGACCTATTTCCTATTTTCCAGGAAAGGGAGAGGACACAAATAGGAACTCCCTTAACTTCTGCTTCCCTTGCCTGGAAGGTAGACTCCTCCACCTGCACTCTGGGTCTCCTCCTCTCCTGCCTCTCCAACCTGTGTCCATCACCCATTTCTCCTGCTTCTTCCACCTTTCCTTTAGTCTCTGCCTTCAGCCCATAAATATGTTCAAAAATTTTCCATCCAAAATCCAAACAAACAAAACTCCAAATGGTCCTTTCCTGCTACCTCCTCTCATAGCTTCTCACCTATCTCTACATGCTTTTCAAAAGAGCCATCTGCATTTATTTTCTTTCTTCCTTCCTTTTGTGCTGGGGATTGAACCCAGGAGCATTCTACCTCCAAGCTATACCCCCAGCCCTTTTTTTTTTTTTATTATTGAAACGGGATCTCACTAAGTTGCTGAGGCTGGCCTCCAACCTGCAATCCTCCCGTCTCAGCATCCCAAGTACTGGGATTACAGGCATGTGCTACCACTCCTGGCTTATCTATATTTTCTGACTCCAATTTCACTCTTTTATTTCCAAATTCAACCCCTTGCAGCATATCTTCAGACCCTACCACCTCCTGAAGCTGCTGTGGCCACAGTAACCAAGACTACCTTGCTGCTCACCCTGGGGACACTTGGTGGTCCTTGCTCCTCTCTGGAGCTGTTGTTACTGTTGGCCCGTCCCTTTTTAAACAAGCTGTGCCCCTTTGGCTGGTAGGACATCACCCTCTAGTTTTCCTCCTCCTCCCCTCCTGCTTCTTTGGAACCTGCTGCAATCCACTTGACCCCCAAAATGCTGAGATTCCTGAGGTACACCCTTGGCCTTCTGCTCTTTGCTTTTGGAGTCCTGTCCTCAGGCATCACATCCATACTCATGTCTTTAATTGCTCACTGAACACAGATGACTCCCAAACCCCTGTGTTCTGTTCAGACTGATGTCCTGAACTCTAGGACGACATTTCCCACTACCCACTAGATCCTGGACACCCCAGACAACCTGGACTCGCCAAACAGAACTCATCTCCCACCTGTGTGCTCTCCACAGCAGTGAACGAGACTCCCAAGAGAGCAATACAGAGATCTAGGGGTCACTCTGGCCTCTGCTCCCACCTCCCCACTCTTACTAGTCATATAATTTTGTAGGGCCAACCTGGCTGCACAAGGAGAATCACCGGGAAAACTTGCCAAACACAGCTTCCTGAACCCGACTCCTGATTCACTGAATCCAAATCTCCAAGGCTGGTGTCTAGGAATCTGAATTTCTAGAAAGCCCCTCCCCCACCCCTGGGCTGCTGTGATGCTTGGCTCAAAGCACAGACAAGCCTTAGGAAACCACTCTTCCCTGACCCAGCCCTTGGTCCATGGCCAACACCACTGCTGCCTGCTTCGCTTAGGGCAACAGCCTCCTCCCAGTGCCCCTAGAAAGATGCCGGCCCCTCCGATCCATTCTGCACCCTGTGACAATGGCAACATTCAAAAAAATGCAACAGGCTGGGCACGGTGGCACATGCTTGTAATCCCAGTACTCAGGAGGCTGAGACAGGAGGATCCCAGGTTCGCGGCCAGCCTCAGCTACTTAGAGAGGCCCTCCACAACTTAGTGAGACCCTGTTTCAAAATAAAGAATAAAAAATGGGGCTGAGGGGTGTAGCTTGGAGGTAGAATGCCCCGGGTTCAATCCCCAGTACCACAAAAAAAAAAATTTTTTTTTTTAAAAGCAATAGGCCCACGGTGCAGTTCTGTATACATCCTCCAATGTGCTCATCAGGAACCCTGTGGCCCTTTGTCCTTGGTGGAGTGACTTTTGCTCACCTCTTAAGTCTCACCTCCTGCCTTGCTCCTTCAGGCTATGTAGTGGTCCCCAAGCACACAGCCCTGTCCTACCACTCCTGCCTTGGCACATGTTCTTTTTGATTGTACCACCTCACTCCCTCAGCCCTCTAGATCCACTCTTAAAGTTCAACTCAGGGTGGACTAACACCTGACACTCAGGCACTGTTAGCCCACATGGAGGCCACAGTTTTCTAGGTTTCTCCCCCAGTTAAACAGCAAACCCCAGGGACAGGATCTTGATTGGTTACTATCCCCAGAGCTGTATACTGAACAGAAAGGTAAAAGAAGAGAAGGGAAAGCCGGGCGTGGTGGCGCATGCTTGTAATCCCAGTACTTTGGGAGGCGAAGACTGGAGGATCCGGGTTTGCGGCCAGCCTCAGCTCTCTCGCTCTCTCTTTCTCTCTCTCTCTCTCTCTCTCTCTCTCTCTCTTTCTCTCCTTAGTGAGGCCCTCTGCAACTTCGTGAGACCTGGTTTCAAAATAAAGTATAAAAAATAGGGCCGGGGGCGTAGCGCGGAGGTAGAACGCCCCTGCGTTCAATCCCCGGTACCGCAAAAAAAAAAAAAAAAAAAAAAAAAGAGAAGGGAAGAGAGAAGGAAAGAAGGCTCAGAGGATTTGGGATCATTCTGTCAATCTATTCTGAGGCCTATGCCAAAAGCTGGGTCTCCTCTACCTAACAGGGGTCTTGCTCTGGGTCCCAGGGCTGCATCCACAGAAATACCATAATGGTGGTATTTTTTGTTTTATTTTGTTTTGTTTGTTTTTGGTACTGGGAATTGAACCCAGAGGCATTCTACTTATGAGCTACACCCCCAGCCCTTTTTATTTTGAAACAGGGTTTCATTAAGTTGCTGAGGGTTTTGCTAAATTGTTGAGGCTGGCCTTGAACCTGCCATCTTCCTATCTCAGCCTCCCAAGTACTGGGATTACAGGTGTGTGCCACCGTGCCTACCTGCCTTCTTGGCTTTGGAGTACCAGGCCAGTGATGGTAGCACCTGCCTTGCCCTTCCATGTGCCACGTGATCAGATTTGGGGTTTCTGAGATGTCTGGCCTCTCCTGTCTGCCCTGCCCACCTCTGAACTTTCCCTGACAACAACAATGGGCTCACAAGGACTCCAGGACCACCTCACACTCCAGCACTGAATTGACCATGCCCTCCCACCTCCTGGACCCTGTCCCTGCCCTCATTTTGTGCCTGGACCATAGCACCGCTGTCTTCCTTCCATGGCAGCACCAACCCGGGGGCAGACCCTTCACCTGGCTTCTCTTGCCCATCTTCCTCTATCCTTTTACCACAATTCCCTCCCCACCTTCTCTCCTTCCCTCTTTGCCCAGTGCCTTTGCTGCAAAACCTGATGATTGCCTCTGTGTCTCACAGCCCTCTATCTTCACAAGGTTTTCCTGGACCATTAACTGTGGCACTGGCTCCCAACTCTACTGCCTCCTCCAGCCTCCTGCCCCAGCTCCTCCCCACTCTGGCCTTCAGAGGACTGACCTTGCATTGGAGAGGGGTGGATGGATGCCTGCATTAGCTGGATGGCATTCCTGTTGACCCTCTGTGAATGGGGTATAATTCCACAGCAGCCCCATCCTCTGCCTCCTGCATCGAGAAACAGGTACTTAATTTGCAGATGCCAGTGTAAAAAGAAAATGAGGACCCCCCTTTTTTGTGTGGTATGGGGGATTGAACCTCTGAGCTATACCCCCAACCCTAATTTATTTTGAAACAGGGTCTCGCTAACTTACCCCACGCTGCTGGCCTCAAAGCTAAGATCCTCCTGTCTCAGCCTCCCCAGTACCCACCTGGCTCAGACCCCTTTTCAAAAATCATTAAGAATTTCCAAATGGCAATAGCAGAGTATCCCTGCTTTTTCATTTTTCAATCCACCCACCAGGCCCTCCTAAGTGGCCCTCCTAAGTCACATATGCATAAAGCCAGCCCTGCTCACACCCCTTTCCAGCCAGCGATGGCCCCGCTCCACTCTCTTGACCTCAGCTGCTGTCTTAGCTCCTCAGGGCCTCTGAGTAGGAGACCAGCCCAGCTACAACCAGAAGTCCAGGGCCCTGCTCTGGTTCAGGGCCAGGCTGTTCACCCCACACTACCTCTGGGCTATTGAACACTCCGTCCTTCTCAAATCAATGCATAGTTACTGAGCCCCACCTGGCTGGGCCCGAGGAAGGGAAGACATGTTGATAATCTTTAATCATTGTCCGCTAGAAGTTCAGTTTAGAGCCGAAAGACTTAAGAGCAGGAGTCAGGCATGGTGGCACATGCCTATAATCCCAGTACCTAGGATCGCGGGTTCAAGGACAGCCTCAGCAAGTTAGCAAGATTCCCAGCAACTTAGCAAGACCCTGTTTCAAAAAAATAAATAAATAAAAAGGGCTGGGGGTATAGCTAGGAGGTAGTATGTCCCTGAATTCAACCCCCAGTACCCACCCTGCCACACACACAGAGCAGAACTCAAAAGGATCCCCTGAGTTCAAAGAAAAAATTGTCACTTTGATTCGGAGATGAATTTAGCAAAAGAGACAGCATAAAGATGGGCTTTGACTAATGAACAAGATTGTATTAAGCTGAGGAGGAAAAGGGCATTCCAGGGATAGGGCACAGCATGGCCAAAGGCTTAGAGAGGGGAAGAGGCAGAGCAGGTTCTAGAATCCTGAGTTGTACAGCTTGGCTGAGATGTACAGGTGGTAAAATAGTGGAAAGAGACTGGAAGGAAAATTTCAGTCTGCATTGAAGAGCTGTGAGAGCTGCGGGGAGTGTTTGTACTCCCTCGGTGGAAACACTGAAGGGACTTTTCTGAATGGTACATATTCTGGAACAAAGGGAGAAGGGAGGAGACTTGCTGGGGTTGGACTTCCCAGCCTGCCCTCAAAGCTCAAAGCCCCACTTTTTTGCAGAACTTCTAGGTTCTAGAGCTCCTTTCAGTCCACCCCTCCTGTCCAGAAATCTGTCTGGAGCCAGTGACAAAGGGGATGGTGGCCTGTCCTATGACTGCACGTGGAGGACACACAATCTCCAGGCCGGTGGGGGGGTATTCCCACCACTCACCCCACTGGTCCTGCTCGTGTGTGTGTGTGTGTGTGTGTGTGTGTGTGTGTGTACGTGTGTACACAGAATCCAGAATAGGATATCAGACACCGGAGGGGTGGGGGCCGGACTGGCTAGTGACACCGAGAAGGCACGACTGAAGGAAGAGTGGCTCCATCCCCTGATGGCCCCACTACTCACTTTAACTTCAAGGTACAGATATTTTCAAACGTGTACAAAACTGGAGAGAATGATGTCAAATCCCCACTGCCCAGCTTCGCCAAAGATCCCCTCCAGGCCAGTCTCCCACCACCCACTTTAAAGCCCGACGCGGGTGGCCCGGTGGGGGGTAGCGCGCCCCGTGGCCCCTCGGGAGGCGGGACGCGAGGGGCGGAGGGCGCACGGCGGGGCGGGGAGTGGGGCTCCCGCCGGTGGGGCCGGGGCGGGGGCGGGGCCGGGGCGGGGTGGGGGCGCTCTCCCGGCGACTGAAGGCGCGCGCGGCTGGGCGCAGAGCGCCATTCTCCGCCTCGCAGCTCCGAGTGCGCCAGCTGCGCCGCCGCTGTCCCTGCCTGCCGCTGCCTCTGCGTCGCCGCCGCCGCCACCATGCCCAACTTCGCCGGCACCTGGAAGATGCGCAGCAGCGAGAATTTCGACGAGCTCCTCAAGGCGCTGGGTAAGCTGGTGCGGGGGGCGCGCCCCGACGGGGAGAAGCAGCTCGGAGGCGGCCGGGGCCCAGAGAGGGAGGATGTTGGGGAGCTCTAGGCCGAAAGGAGCCCAAGGAGCGATGAATCGCGCGGTCCCCTACATGCATCCCGGCTTGCAGCGGCAAGTAGTGCCCGGGACGACCCATTCAGCAACCGCTGGCTGGATGCGTGGTGCCTTCCCCGACGACTCCTCCTTGATCCCAAACTAGACCGTAGCGAGGAGAGATTACTGGAGTGCAAGGGGGATCAGGGACTTGACACTCCGAGACCCAATTTGAGACGAGGCTCTGCCACGAATTCTCTGGGTAACTCGAGGAAAGCCATTAACTCTCTCTGAGCTTCCGTTTCTCATCTTGAAACCCAGGGCGAGGACAGGGAGACAGAGTGGATCCATCTTAAGGCCCCTTTCTAAAGTGAGAGGGGTTGGGAAGTGTCCAACAGGTCCGAGGAGGACGGGCAGGTTGGCGAGGCCGGGTGATGGAGCCGGTGGTGCACCCGCCCTTTCCTGCGCAGGTGTGAACGCCATGCTGCGGAAGGTGGCGGTGGCGGCTGCGTCCAAGCCGCACGTGGAGATCCGCCAGGACGGGGATCAGTTCTACATCAAGACCTCCACCACAGTGCGCACGACTGAGATCAACTTTAAGGTGGGAGAAGGCTTCGAGGAGGAGACAGTGGACGGACGCAAGTGCAGGGTAAGGCCCCATAGCCCGCGCAGCGTTCCCGGGTCCCCGCTCCCCGCAGCCCATGGCCCACAGCAGCGACAGGAATCTGTGCCTCCCTCTGCAGCCTGTGGCGCGCTTTCGTTGCAGAGTGTGTCACAGGCTGTTTGCAGAAAGGGTTTGTGTCACCTGGTTGCCCCGGGCTGGGGAGAAAATCTTACCTTGCTTCCCTCCCAATCCCATCCCTCAGCCTCCTCCCGAGGTGTAATAGGAGCGCTTAAAGCGCGGGCTCTGGATTGCTTGGCGTTCCCAGTTGTGGCTTTTGCAGCGGTTCCGGCGACCTCAGCGCTGAGTGCCGGCCGCGCTGGAGGAGGAGGTCGCAGGGGCTGCCTAGTTCCCGGGCCGCGCTGCTGCCACGTTTCCCGTCGCAGGTGGAGCGGCAGCCCTCGCGTCCCGCTCGCTGGGTCCCCGAGCCTCCTGGGAACGCTCTGGATTCAGTTTCAGCAGTCCCCGTGGCCCCACAGCGCTCCCCGCACGGCTCTCCGCCCTTAGCCGGGTTCCTTAAAGGAAAGGCGGAATCTTTCCAAAAGCAAAGCCGGTTCAGGCTGGGAAAATGGGCCAAGTGCCCTTTTTAAGTCCTCAAGGACGAAAGGTGTTTTATTTCTCAAACATGGGCCCCAGGGATCAACGAGTGGACTGAAGCAAGGGATTGTGCATTCCTTTTTTGCCTGGGTAAAAAATGTGTTAGGTTAAGCAGTTGGAAAAATAATGACTTATTTTAAATAAGCGACAGAATACCTCTCTGGCTTTCTCCAGTATTTTAAAAAATGGAAAAAAGTTATCATTCCAAAGAGTGGGGAAGTTGTTTCTTTCATCATCCTTGAGCCCATGGCCAGTAGAATTCTGGTCACCCAGCTTGGGAGAGGGACAGAGAGACGCAGCCCCCCAAGAGTAGGATGACTCACAAGGCAATTTTTGATCCCCAGAATTGGCATAGCCTGAAAGTGCTGTCCGGGCTTGGAGCTGGTGGGGTCTGAGGTCCAGGTGACCACATGGTTTGCAAATACAAAAGAGTTAGGGCAGTGTTGTTAGAACCAAGGCCCTGGAGTCTAAGGGAGAAGACTGGGCAATAGGCAGGTCTCAATTTGGGGACATCCCTCAGTGGCTACTGCAAGGGAAGATAGTAGTTCTGATTTAAAAAAAAAAAAAAAGCAGAGTTCACACAGCAGCCCAGAGAGCGGGGCTTTATTTATCCCCAGGCCCCTGATCTCCCCACCCCACCTTGTCTAATGAATGTGTCCCATGTGTTGTTGAAAAGTGATTATGTGCACATTCAGTCCTGCCCCAGCCAGCTGCACCACTCTTTGCTTTGTGTAGCTGTAGGGAATTCCCCCGTTCGCCTCCCAACTCCAACGACATCAACACCCTTCAGATGGGTTTGATTTTTAAAATTTTTCTAGGCTGTTTCCCACTTCCAGAAATGGACTGTTTTAGAGCCTTTCCCTAGAATGTAACCCTCTATTATGGCCTTCTCTTTAACTGTACCCCCACTTCCCTAAATAAACCTCTTATGTTCCCCTAAATATATAAAATATATCTAGAAGGATGTAACTTGGAAAGTGAAAGCATTTGTAGCCTCAGGGCCGAAGATACCCAGGTTTGTCAAAGCAGGCTGTGGGCTACATCTCATGAGGAATGCAAACAGAAAGGAAGGCGTTATTCCAAAACCTATGCAGGGAACCACACTTCTGATCTACTGGCTACAGATGTGCTTAAAAACATGGTGTTTTAGCCGGGCGTGGTGGCGCACGCTTGTAATCCCAGTACTTTGGGAGGCAGAGACCAGAGGATCCGGGTTCGCGGCCAGCCTCAGCTCTCGCTCTCTCTCCCCTGTCTTTCTCTCTCTCTCTCTCTCTCTCTCTCTCTCTCTCTCTCCTTAGTGAGGCCCTCCGCAACTTCGTGAGACCCGGTTTCAAAATAAAGCATAAAAAATAGGGCCAGGGGCGTAGCGCTGAGGTAGAATGCCCCTGCGTTCAATCCCCGGTACCACAAAAAAAAAAAAAAAACATGGTGTTTTAACTGTTGCAAAATTGTGTGGTTTTGATATGAAGACTCTTGACATTTAAACTAAAATTTCTTGAAGAGGTAGTCCATTTTGACATAAATGAATCATCGCATCCTCTGAGTTTTATTCCTAAAGATGTAAGGCATGCCTGAGGCTTTGCTGCTTTGGTGAGTCTGTGTGTAATACAAGGTATATTTACACCCCAGAAAATCTGTGACCAGCACTCTGAATCTGGACTTTATATAGCTCAGCAAAGAAGATTCTGTGCCCCGCTGACAAGGACCATGTGTTGCTTCTCCACACAGCAGTTACTCTCCCATGCCCATTGTCTCTGCTTTTGCTGCCGAGACTGTAATTAATGTCACTAATGGTTTTCCTGCCTACAGAGTTTAGCCACTTGGGAAAATGAGAACAAGATCCACTGCACTCAAACTCTTCTTGAGGGGGATGGACCCAAAACCTACTGGACCCGCGAGCTGGCCAACGACGAGCTCATCCTGGTGAGGGGCCCTTTGACCCTAAAACAGCCCCACAGTCCCCTAGATGATTCTGAGTAGCCACACAAACCGGCCTTCACACGCCCATTCAGAAAAACATTTGCCTTGGTTTCAAATCTATGCTCTTTTTTCCTTCTCTCTCCCTCTCTTTCTCCCTCTCTCTCCCTCTCTCCACCCCCACCCCCCTTTGCCTTGCGAGGGTTGAACCCCAGACCTTGAGTATGGTAGGCAAGTGCTTTATCACCGAGCTACAAACCCAGTCCCTTGGGTTAAAATTTGAGCAGAAAGCTGGAGGTGAGGGTTTAGGTCAGAGGAAATCATTGTTAAATGGTTGACAGGAGAGGAGAGTGGCTGAGAGGACAGAATAGGGGCTAGAAATAGACTGGAGTGCCTGCCTTGTTCAAACTGCTATATCCCCAGGCAGCAGTAGATGACAAGCTTTAAGTCAGTTCCCCAACCCCCAGCCCTCCCCCCTTCAGAATGCTTGGGCTCTGCAAGGTCCCCCAGGCTCATGCTGAAGAAGGGATTGTTTTTCCTCTTCTAATTATGCATTTTTTCTGGCTGGGAATGATTTAAGAAATTTTTATCACATCAGCACGCAAAGCTATAGAGAACATTTTTATCCCCGGTCTTACTAACTCCAATGGCCTTCAGGAGCCAGGCAGGTAATGCTCATTTGGGAAGTGTCTGAATGTCAGACAGTGTGGATAGGTGAGGCCTTTGAAACTGGAAAAGGTGGGCTCTGCCTTAAAAGTATGCTGACTGAGCCGGGTGTGGTGGCTTACACCAGTAATCCCAGTACTTGGGAGGCTGAGACAGGAGGATTGCAGGTTGGAGGACAGCCTCAGCTACATAGTGAGACTCTCATCAACCTAGTGAAACCCTGTTTCAAACTAAAAAATAAAATAGGGCTGGGGGTGTAGCTCAGAGGTAGAATGCCCCTGGGTTCAATTCTCAGTCCACAAAAAAAAAAAAAGTATGCAGACTGAAATATTTTAGTCAACCAAACAACCAACCAAACAAAACCTGCCTGGTGAGGCCACATCGTTAGGAAGCTTAATCACTGGCCTCCTCCCCCTTGTTAGGTAGAGGATCAAAGGAAGGCTGGGAGGGTAGATGAACCCCATGGTACAACCCCATGAAGCACTTTGTGTTTCAGAGCTGACCCACCTGTCCTTGCAACCCCCTTTTCCACACCCCAGACTAGACCAGGGAAAAGCCATTGTGGGTAAACAACAATTTATATCCTTTGTTCTCCATTAGACATGTGTGTGTGTGTGTGTGTGTGTGTGTGTGTGTGTGTGTATGGTACTGGGGATTAAACACAGGGGTATTCTACCTCTGAGCTACACCCCCAGCCCTATTTAAATTTTTTTTTTTTAATTTTGAGTCGGGCGTGGTGGCGCAAGCTTGTAATCGCAGTACTTGGGAGGCTGAGACAGGAGGATCATAGGTTTGCGGCCAGACTCAGCTACTTAGTGAGGCCC
>PVJS01026713.1:0-26794 GCA_004027185.1 Glis glis
GCCTGCTAGTGAGCATGAGTGCTGCGGGCTCCACCCACCGGGCCTGCTAGTGAGCATGCGTGCTGCAGGCTCCACCCACCGGGCCTGCTAGTGAGCATGCGTGCTCCGGGCCCCACCTACAGGGCCTGCT
Organism: Glis glis; assembly: GCA_004027185.1. Taxonomy (NCBI): domain Eukaryota; kingdom Metazoa; phylum Chordata; class Mammalia; order Rodentia; family Gliridae; genus Glis; species Glis glis. Next base: position 131 of record PVJS01026713.1, read on the forward strand.
AGTGAGCATGCGTGCTCCGGGCCCCACCCATAGGGCCTGCTAGTGAGCATGCGTGCTGCAGGCTCCACCCACAGGGCCTGCTAGTGAGCATGCGTGCTCCGGGCCCCACCCACAGGGCCTGCTAGTGAGCATGCGTGCTGCAGGCTCCACCTACAGGGCCTGCTAATGAGCATGCGTGCCCCGGGCCCCACCCACAGGGCCTGCTAGTGAGCATGAGTGCTCCGGGCCCCACCCATAGGGCCTGCTAGTGAGCATGCGTGCTGCAGGCTCCACCTACAGGGCCTGCTAATGAGCATGCATGCCCCGGGCCCCACCCACAGGGCCTGCTAGTGAGCATGCGTGCTCCGGGCTCCACCCACAGGGCCTGCTAGTGAGCATGCGTGCTGCGGGCTCCACTCTCAGGACCTGCTATCGGGTCTGAGAATCCGCCTGCCTACCCAGCTCCTGGCCACGCTGGTTGATACAGGTGAATTCTGGACACAGCCTTCGCTGACAGTCCGGCAGGGTTTTGGAAAAGCTAAGTTCTAAGTATTAGTATTTCACTTAAAGCCACCTACATTTCTAGTATTATGGGTAGAATCCATTCTGCTGGGCCTATGATTTCTTTTTCTTTCATTCTTTCTCTTACTAATATTTATGGAACACTTTCAGTGTCTCAAGTTTTGTATTAAGCCCATTACCGATATTATCTCATTTAATTCTCTCTCTCTCTCTGTCTCTCTCAAAACCAAGCTTTCAAACAACTGCATGTCTTTCTCAGTTGATAATAACGTTAACTCAAATGTCACTTTTTCAATGAGGACTCATCATGCCTTTTAAAATCAAGCACCACCCTATTCCTCCGCACATCTTATTTTGCCTTTTTTTCTTCTAAAAGTGCTTATCACTGTTAAGTGTACTCTAAATTTGTCATCTGAGTATCCCCAGTACTATATAAATTATAAAGAGACAAGATCTTTTCTTTTCTCCTTCCTTCCTCTTGTGCTGCTTATTACATTTCTCTATTGCTACATCAGAGTCTGGCCCACTCTAGGTGCTCAATTAAAATGCATTAAACGAATGAAAGAATCACTCCAGATGTTTCACTTTCCAGATGAAAAGTGAAGATTCAGGAAGGATGGGGGAACTTGGCAATGATTGTACAACTAATAGGGAGATGAGAAGGATGCAGCGCTCAGATATGCATGGCTCCAAAGCCTGTGTTCTCAGCCCAGCGCCCCTTCTCTCACCCAGCATGCCCTGGGCTGACACTAGTTTGGACAGATTCCTTTGGGAAGAAATACTGGCAGCTGCCATCACGCAGGGCTCTGAAGAGCTCACTCTCTCCCGAGAGAGAGTGAAACTGAACATTCAGGGAACAGGTTGACCTGAGGTGGAGGCAGGCAGCCTTCCGAGACCATCACAATTCAGCCAAGCCATCCTGTCTGAACTTCTGGGAGTATCTTAGAGAGAATTTTATCAACATGCTGCTCCTTCAAGTGCTGGACAGCTGACTGAATATGTTTTCTGCTTCACAAATTGAATATATCCTCCAAGAAAATCCTTCCTCCAGTCCATAGGCTGTTACCTTGGTCTTGCTTTGTAAGGGCATTGATGGATGTCAGCTGTAAACTGTGGAGACCCATTTGGTTGTAATGCACAATGAATGGCTCGTAGTAGCTCAAGACATGTTTGAACAAATTAATGGACAAAGTCTTTTCTTTTTTTTAATTTTTTTGTACTGGGATTGAACCCAGGTGCATTCTACCTTCAATCTACACCTCCATCTCTTTTTTATTTGGAAACAGGGTCTTGATAAGTTGCTGAGGGTCTCTCTAAATTGCTGAGGCTGGCCTAGAACCTGAAATTGTCCTGTGTCAGCCTCCCGAGTACTGGGATTACAGGTGTGCACCACCACACCTGGCAACAAAACCTTCTTAAAATATTAAATGGTGTGTTTTGAGATCATTGTAGATTCATGTACAATTATAAGAAAGAATGCAGAGAGATTCCATGTACACTCTGCTCAGTTTCTCCCAGTGAGAATATCTTGCAAAACTATAGTGCAATACCACAACCAGGATATTGACACTGATACAGCCAAAATGTAGAATAGTTTCATCACCACAAGAATCCTTCATGTTGCTCTTTTTATTTTATTTTTTGTACTGGAAGTTGACCCAGGGGCATTCTACCTCCAAGCTATACCTCCAGCCCTTTTTATTTTGAAACAGGGCCTCACTAAGTTGCTGAGGCTGGCCTTGAACCTGTGATCTCCTGTCTCAGCCTTCCAAGTACTGGGATTACAGGTGTGTGCCACCACGCCCAGTTTCATGTTGCTTTTTAACAGTCATTCCTGTCTGCCCTCACCTCCCTTCCTGTATTCTCCTGGCAGTCACTATTTAGTTCTCCATTTTGTAATTTTATCATTTCAAGAATGTTAAATAAATGGAATCATACAGTAAGTATCCTATGTGGATTTTTTCTTTTAAAGTAATTTTCCAGAGACACCATATTGTTGCATGTATCAATATTCCTTTTAGCCGGGCGTGGTGGTGCACGCTTGTAATCCCAGTACTTTGGGAGGCGGAGACCGGAGGATCCGGGTTCGCGGCCAGCCTCAGCTCTCTCTCTCTCTCTCTCCCTGTCTCTCTCTCTACTTAGTGAGGCCCTCCGCAACTTCGTGAGACCCGGTTTCAAAATAAAGTATAAAAAATAGGGCCGGGGGTGTAGCACGGAGGTAGATCGCCCCTGCGTTCAATCCCCAGTACCGCAAAAAAAAAAATATTCCTTTTATTGCTAAATAGTATTCTGTAGTATTGATATACTAAGAGTTTGTTTAACCATTTGCCTGTTGATGGGCATTTGGGTTGTTTCCAATTTGGGGTCATTAAAAATAAAGCTGCTTTGAACATACATGTATGAACATTGAGTTTTCATCTGGGAGGACGAATGCCCAGGAGTATATTGCTGGGCCATGTGACAGTTTAGGTTTAGTTTTTTTCAGAAACTGCAAAACTTGTTTTCTAAAGTGGCTTCATCATTTTACAGTCTCAGCAGAAATATCTGAGTAACCCAGTTTCTCTGCATCATCTTAGCACTTGGTGTTGTCATTATTGTTCATTTTAAAAAGTCACATTAGGCGTGTAATTTTGGTTTGTAATTGTAATTTTAGTTTGCATTTTTCTAGAGAAGGAGGATGCTGAATGTCTGTACATGCTACCTTCTTTGGTGAAATGTCTGTTAATGTTGTAAGCCCATTTTCTAGCTGGATTGCTTGTTTTATTTTGAGTTTGTAGAATTCTTTGTATCTTCTATATGTGAGTCCTTGGTCAGATATGTAGTTTGTAAATATATTCTCCCAATATATAACATGCCTTTTCATTCTTTTAGGGTTTTTCACAGAGTAAAAATTTTTAATTTTGATGAAGTCCAACTTATTAATTTTTCTTTTTATGCCTCATGCTTTGATGTTTAGTTTACAAACTCTACCTAGCTCTACTGAAGATTTCCTGTTAAGTTTTTTCCCCCAAACTGATAATGTTGTAGTTTTACATTTAAGTTTCTTATGCATTTTGAGTTTAGTTTTGCATAAGGTATTGTTCTTGTCAGCCTTGTTGTAGCTATAATCTAAAAGATTGACCACATAACTCAGAGGAAAAAAGATTTATTTTCTTCCAGTTTTGGGGTCAGTCCATGTGAGGCCGGAAACCACAGATCTCTGGGCATGGCGGTGGGAGGTGGAGAGAGGGAGAGCACACGGACTGTGCTCCTCACATCATGGAGGCCGGAAGCAAGAGAGTGAGCAGGGGGAGGAGGAATCAAATATAATCCCCAAGGCCACACCTCCAGGGACCACCTTCAGCCACACCCTACTGGCCTGTGTCACCACCCAAATCTAATACAATGGATTTATCCACTGCTCGGATTACAACCCTCAAGACTCAGTTTTATCAACTCCACACACCAATTTATGAGCTCTTCAAGGGGCTATTCTATATCTAATCATAACAGGTATATACATATATCGAATTTCATGTTGTTTCATCTCTGTATACTTAGTTACTCCAGCACCATTTGTTGATAAGACTGTCCTTCCTCCAGTGAATGGCTTCACCCCTTTGTAAAAGAGTTGAGTATATTTGTGTCAATTTCTGGGTTCTCCATTTTGTTCTAGTCGTCTGTGTCTGTCTCTCCATTGAGATCATAGAGTCTTGATTAATGTAGCTATACTATTAGCTTTGAAATTAGACTGATTCTTCCCACTTCGTTATTCTCTTTCAAAATTGTATAGCTATTCAAGTTCCTGTTGCATGTCTATGTAAATTTTAGAAAAAAATTGTATTGGTATCTGTAAAAACTCTTATCAGCATTTTGATAGGAGTCATGTTCAATCATTATTTTGGGGAGAATTGGTACCTTTTTGATGGATTCCAGTTAATGTCTGTATGAGATATGCAGTGTCTTTGATTTCTTTCATTTGTGTTTTGATATTTTCAGCATATAAGCCCTATACATATTTTGTTAGATTTATTTCTGTTTTTCAGCAATTATTCATCCATTGTATTTTTAATTTCACTTACCATGTGTTTATTACTAATAAGTAGACAAAATTAATTCTTGTATGTTGATCTTGTATGTGGTAGCTTTGCTGAACTTTTTAGTTCTAGGACATTTTCATAGATTTCTTGAGATATTTTATGTAGGTAATAATATAATCTGCACATAGAGACTACTTTATTTCATCTTTCTCAATTTACATGCCTTTTATTGATTTTTCCTGCCTTAATGTACTGGCTAGAACTTCCCAGTACTATATTAGGTAAATAAGAGCAGACATCTTGTGGGGTTTTTTTAATCTTAGAGGGTAAGCATACATTATTAAGTTAAAGAAGTTCCTTTGTATTTTGTTTTTCTAAGAGTTTTTTGTCTTTAATGAGTATTGGGTTTTGCCAAATGATTTCTTCTGCATCAATTGATATGCTCTTATGATTTTTCTTTTTAACCTATTAATATGATGGATTTCTTGATTGGTTTGAATCAATTTTGCATGTCTGCTGGAATAAGGCCCATTTGGTCATGCTATATAATTCTTTTTCTGTATTGAAGAATTTTATCTGCTAATATCTTAAGAAGTTTTGCATCTAAATTCATGAAGCTTCTTGGTCTGTAGTTTTCCTTTTTTCTTGGTGCTATTGTCTTTGTCTAATTTTGTTACCAGGGTAGTCGATATTAGCTTCATTAACTAAAGGGTATGTTCTTCTATTTTCTGGAAGAGATGGGGTAAAGTTAATGTTAAACATTTGGAAGAATTCTCCAATGAGATCTTCTGGGCCTGTAGGTCTCTTTCTTGGTAAATTTTAAAATTGCAAATTCATTTTCCTCAATAGTTGTAAATAGAGCTATTCAAATTTTCTTATTATTTATTTCATGTTGGGTGAGCTACGTATTCTGTGCCTCTTGAGAAGTGGCCCAGGTCCTCTAAGTTGTTGAGTTTATGTGTATAGAGTTGTTCATAGACTTCCCTTATGATGCTTTTGATAGCTGCAAGGTTCGTAGTGATCACTTCTGTTTATTTCTAATGTTGGTCATTTATGTCCTATTTTTTCAGTCTTTCTAATGGTTTAGCGATTTTATTGATTTTTAAAAAATAACTAGCTTTGGTTTCAATGACATTTTCTATATTCTATGTATTACTTTCTTTCCTTTGAGATTTCCTCAAAACTAAAGTGTGCTGTTAGGTTGTCAGGTATGTGGAGATTAATAGAGTTTGTACTGGTTTCTAAAATTTTCCTATTAAAGTAAAAGTCTCATCTTTTTCTGACATTGCTAACATAATTTGGCCATGACTGACCAGCAGTGGTAGATTTTTTGGGTTGGGATGACTATGCTGCTACTCAAAGTAGCATCTGATCAGGGCAGAAGTTGGCCTTGGAGTTTCTTTCTTCTCAGTTGCTGAGGCTGGCCTCTAACCTGTGATCCTCCTGTCTCAGCCTCCCAAGTACTGGGATTACAGTATGCACCACCACGCCCGGCCCACAGCTCCTTTCTTCTCAGAGAGGTGCCTTTGATCCTGGACTCTTATGGTCTGGCCCAGGATCCTGGCAATGACGGTTGGCCATCAACAGCCACGTTCTTGTTCAGGATGGGAAGTTTCCTTCTTTGAGTTACGCCTTCACTAGAGATCCTAGACAAACAGTGAAAGCTCTCTGAAACAGAAGAAAGCTGGTTGATTAACTTTGAAAGTCTGGAAGCTTCCATATAATTTAACCCAAACTCCACTCAAATATAGTTCTTAGCATTTTAATGTCTAGTGGCTCCATGAAAGGTTTGAATAGAGGGCACTCTAGCTCTTTCTAATTCTCTGTCACTGCCTCTCTATCTCTGTAACAGTGCCGTGCACTGCTGTTCGATTTCTCTAGTTAATTTTCCAATGATGTAACAGTGTGTTCATGGGCGAGGCACAGGGAGTGCACTGAAAAGACAGGCAAAGGCATATCCTGGCCCCCAGGGCATCATAAACTAACTCAGACAGATGCTTGCTTACAGAACATGATCCTGTTTAGATCAAATAAGAGGCAATTTGAAATCTAGCCCCTAATTCAGGTTAAAAACCAGCTGTCATGGTTTTATTTATAGCTTATTTCTTGGTTCCAGTACCTTTCCTATCCAAGTTAGAACGAGTCCACCCTCATATCCAATATGTGTGAAGATAGTGAATGAGTCTGATTTAATCTCTCGTCTAGCTCCATATGAGGTAAACACAACAAAAGTATTCTAAGCTAACTTATATTCAATAATAAATTAAATGTACAGTTTATTTATTTTTGGTGATATTGGGGATTGAACCCAGGGGCATTCTATCTCTGAGCTCCACTCCCAGCCCTTTTTATTTTTTTATTTTGAAACAGGGTCTCCCTAGGTCGCTGAGGGTCTCACTAAGTTGCTGAGGCTGATGTTCAACCTGTGATCATCCTGCCTCAGCCTCCCAAGTACTGGGATTACAGGCGTGCACCACCACACCTGGCTCAGTTTAATTTTTTATTATGGCACAGTATACATGATAAAACTTTTCATTTTAAGCATGAAGTCTTAATGTCACTAGAAATGTCACACATTTTCAAGTGTGAAGTCCAGTGACATTAAGCATTCTCACTGTTGTGGAACATCGCCGCTCTCCATTTCCAGAATTTTCTCATCATCCCAGCTGAAACTCCACCCATGAAAACATTGACTCCCCATGGTTCTCCCTCCCCAAACTCTGGTCCAGTTTAGATTTTATTTTTATGGTAAGGGTCAAACGAACACATAACCCTTGGAAGCCTTGTAAACCATACACACCAACTCTCTGTTCTTTCTTTAAAAAAAATCCTTCATAACAGACCCCAAGCTGTGTGCATTCAATAGATTTTAATTCCTATTCTATAGGTCAGAAATCTAAAGTCCAGTAAGCTAATGTCACTCTCCTTAACTGTGTCTAATTCTTGGTGAGCTTTTTCTTCCAGACTAGGCAGATTATCTGCCCACTAAGAGTCAGAGAACTTGGACACATTTCCTGGTCTCTGTTGCTCCTGGTCTCTATGAGGATTCCAGCCTCCATAGGCATATTGTATTTGGTTATATTGATGGTACTGCCATAGCCAATTCTGTGCTGTAGTTATGTCCACAAGGAAACTGAGGCTCCCCTAAGGGCATTGAACTATGATGTGGTGAGATATCTGGCAGAGAAGGGCTTTCAACCCAGACTCCAGCCTCGACTCTACCTCTCCTTCTAAGTCTCAGCATCCTCCCTGTAAGAGGCACCTCCATTTCCTCAGGTACCATAGGGGTAATAACATATTTGATATTTCCTCTTAGATTTCAGGTAGGCATCTCAAACCCAACAGAATGGAATGGAATTCCTGACTGTTTTCTCTGGAATTGGTTTCTTCCACAGTTTTCTTTGGGGAGACTAATCAGTCCACTTTAGATTGATTAATGTATCATCATCTGCTTATTTATGGTGGAAATCTGGAAGTTCCTTATTCCATTCTTTCCCCGCTCATTAGAAAGTCCTACCGTTTATTTCTCTGAGTTACATTTTTTTTTAAAATGTGCATCTATATCCCACTTCTCTCCACTTTTACAGCTCCTGTCCTGGTGAGGCTCTGATAGGTCTATGGAAATATTCTCTCACTTTGTCCATTTGCTTCCATTCTTGGCTCTTCTCCAGCCCATCTTTAATCATAAGATTTAGGATAAGAATAAGAATGCTTTTATGATAATTTCTCTGCCAGCCACTGTTCCAAGAGCATTATACAAATTAATTCATTTAATACATATACTGGTTGTAGTTAAACCCTCTACTTAAAACTAATCCATGCCTTCCCATTGTTTTAAGAATAAAATTCAGGCTGGGTGTGGTGGTGAATGCCTGTGATCCAGTACTTGGGAGGCTGAGACAGGAAGATTGCTGGTTCAAGGCTGGCCTCAGCAACTTGGCATGACCCTGTTTCAAAATTTAAAAAAATAAATAAAAAGGGATGGGGGTATAGCTCAGAGCTAGAATACCCCTGATTTCAGTTCTCAGCACCAAATACATACATGCATGCATACATACATACATACATACATACATTAGTTAATTAAATAAAATTCGAGTTCCCGTTCTTGCTCTGCAAAATTCTAAGAAATCTTATGGAAACCAGTCTCTTCTCCCCAGGCTTCCTGCTCTCTCCTTGGAGTTCAACCACACTCCCTTCCTTTGCATTCCTAACACGTGTTCCCAAGTCTTTGCAGCTCCTGTTCCTCCTACTTTGTCTCTTTACTCTGCATGGCTAGGTTATGCCGTGCTTGAACTCTTGGCTCACAGAATACCTCCTTGGAGAGGCCTTCCCTGTTCTCTGCATCCTGCTCATGGACCAGGAATTCCTGATCACACTGTACAGGTATTTTGTGATGAATGCTCATTCCGGTTTCTACTGATCTTATTTATGTATTTGTTTAGTTGTTTATATGTTATTATCTCCATCTCTGCGGGCGGATACCTCATCTCTTTGGTTCCCTGCTCTCCCTGGCACCCAGCAGAGTGCCTGGACTCCTCAGTGGCTGGAATGAATCACTGAGAGAATGAATAACACACAACAGAGAGACCGTGACCTCACGAGGTGCTGGAGGATCACAGCAACTGAGAGAACCGATCTGCTGCATGTTATGAATCAGACTCCATCTCGGTTGTTTAAAGATGATAACTCTTTTCTTTTATATAATTTATGATATCCTGTAATTTTAAGTCTGCTAACCTTAGTCTTCCTCTTTTGAACCCTTCCCAGATACATATCAAGCTTGGGAATACCTTGTAATGCCAAGGTCAGGTGGAGTGGGCCAACCAGGCTCCTGCCAAGAGGCAGAGGCCGTGTCTTCCTGGCCCCACTGGGCGCGGCTCCTCTGTGAGTCCAGGGCCCACTTGTGTGCGGGACGCCGGGGCGGTTCCTGGAGCCTGCTCCGCCTGGGTGGACAACAGCTGCTTCTCCACCTTGTTACCTTGCTTCTTCCCGCAGAGGACCCAAAGATGATCTGTGGTGCTAAGCCCTTTTGGGACATTGAGATTGATCATGGTGAAATAATCTAGAGTCAGGTTGGTGATGGAACATTTTTAAAACATAAAGAAGTCACAGCTGCCCTCCGCCTATTGCAGTCAGCAGAGCTGCAAGCTTTAGACCCTGGAAGAGCTGGAGCTGCGCTCCCACATCTCTCTGCTGTGTCCTTCCATACAGATGGGGACAGATGGGTCCTGTGCGCATCTCTCATGGCTGGGGCTGGGCACTGGCTTCCTCTTCCATGGATGTTCTGCATGGCCATAGCCTCAAGGATCTTCAAAGAAATAGACACTGATCATGCATAATTTTCATTGCTGTCTTCTGTAGGACCAGTTGAGTATATTTGGTTTTAGTTTTTCATATACGTACCAACTGCCCTGTAGGATCTTTACTATGGAGTAATGTAAAGAATGGCAGGCTATTGTCTCACCGAGGAACCAGCGGTACCAATGGGCTCTGGCTGCCTCAGGCTGCCGTGAGTTGTGAGTGGAGGGGCAAGAGTTCCAAGTCAGGACAAGGGCAGCTCATCGGTGGCACTGACCTCAACCCTCCTCTCATCTTCCAGATGGACCTCTTGCAAGTTTCTTTTTTTTGGTTATTATTGTAGTTTTTTTTTTTTTTTTTTTTTACAGGGGATCGAACCCAGGGGCATTCTATCTGCAAGATATCCCCCAGCTGTTTTATTTTTTAATTGTGTAACAGAGTCTCCTTAAGCTTCTGAGGATGGCCTCCAACCTGTGATCCTCCCGTCTCAGCCTCCCAAATATGGGGATTACATGTGTGCCACTGCACCCGGCTGCTTCATGTGGATTTGACAGCTTGAGCTGGATCTGGTAACCCAAGGAGAACGGGGAGGGCTAACTAGACAGAGACCATGGGCACAATAATGTGGGAATGAATACACACCATGTGTTTCCCATTAAGATTAGAGGGTGGCCGGGTGTGGTGGTGCATGCCTATAATCCCAGTATTTGGGAGGCTGAGACAGGAGGATCACAGGTTCAAGGCCAGCCTCAGCAGCTTAGCAAGACCCTCAGCAAGTTAGTGAGACCCTATTACAAAATTAAAAAAAATAGAAAAAGGGATGGGGGTGTAGCTCAGAGATAGAATGCTCCTGGGTTCAATCATATATATATATAAATATATATATATATATGTGTGTGTGTGTGTGTGTGTGTGTGTGTGTATGTATTATGTATATATTTATGGAGTCCAGCATGACATCTTAATACATGCATACAATGTATAATGATCGTATCAGGGTAACTGGTATACCTATCATCTCAGACATTTATCATTTCCTTTCGTTGTGAACATTCAAAATTCTCTTTCTTAGCTATTTTGAAATATTAAATTGTTATCAATAATAACAATCCTATCACCAATCATAGTTATCCCACTATGAAAATGTACCCCTGTACCTCTTAACCATCCTCTCTTCACCTCCCCCTTTTCTTTACACCTTCCTCAGCATCTAGTAACCACTATTCTATTCTCTGCTTCTATGAGATCAACTTTTAGCTTCTATATCTAAGTGAGAACACGCAGCATTTGTCTTTTTGTGCCTGACTTATTTCACTTAGCATAATGTCCTCCAGTTCTATTCATGTGCTACAAATGACCGTACCTTGTTCTTTTTTATGGCCAAATAATATGTCATTGTATACATGTATCATATTTTCTTTGTCCCTGGTAGTCTTTGAGCTGACTCTGGAGCCTACTAGCCAACACCAGCACCACTCTCTGGCGTCCAGGGACCTTACATTTTGTTATGGATCTTCACTGTGTTTGTCATGACTTCTCCTTCAAGCATCTCTTGAGCAAACATCCAGCTTTCATTAGACTTGAACTTCTGCAGGGGCCTGCTTCCATTCTAAATTTGCAACTAGACGTTAATAATTGGACTCTAACAGAATTGGAAATTGGTGTGTGGCTAGTGTACCATATTAGTGGTACATGATAATGTATACCATGCCTTATTTTGTACATAAAAATTGTACACAATAATGCCTATTCAATGTATTCCCCGTGATATTTGTTCTTATTATTTTCCCCTCTTTGATCATTAGGTACAAAACAAAAGAAAAAATTGCTTGGGTGATTTGTGAAATTATACTTTGATCATCTCCTTATTTTAACCGTCTGAAACAATCACTTAAGAGACTTGTTGGAGGCCACAGAAAGTTCTAAGTGTATCAGTTGACAGGCTTCAAGCTTCAAGTAATGGAAAAGTTGACTCAACTAACTTTAATAAAGAGAATAAATACATCATGATTTCATGTAGAAGTGTGAATGCAAGATCTAGGTTAGCCTTTTTTCCTCTACCATTTTCTGTTGGTCGGCTTATGCTGAGGTTGGCATTCCTCATGGTTTCAAGGTGGCCACTGTAGTTCCAGAAATCACATCCAAACACAACATCCAGATGAAAAAGATTCGGCATCTCATCCTGGGTGGCTTTTTAAAAATTTAATCAAGGAAGTAAACTTTCCCCAAATCCCTCAGTAGACTTTGCTTCCTATCCATTGACCAGAATTACATCATATGTTTGCTTAAAGCAATTATTGGCAGAAGGAAAGGAATTCTATGAGACTAGAGCTGGAAAGATCTTTCTTCAAATCCAGGGTTAGACAGAAGAAAATAGGTTCCTGAACAAATTTGCATTCTCTTTAGGAGAGAGAAAGTGGTATTGGCTATTGAAAACGTGGGTCAGGTTTTATATGGCTTGATGCTTATATTCTTCAGGTCCTTCTTTAAGAAAAGGCATACAAAATTATGAATGTAAAACTAGAAATGAAAAAAATAATATTTTCAGAGAATGAGAAATAAGTTACAACAAATAATTTTTTTTTTGTGGTACCGGGGATTGAACACAGGGGCGTTCTACCTCCACGCTACGCCCCCGGCCCTATTTTTTATACTTTATTTTGAAACCGGGTCTCACGAAGTTGCGGAGGGACTCACTAAGTAGAGAGAGAGAGAGACAGAGAGAGGGAGAGAGAGCGAGATAGCTGAGGCTGGCTGCGAACCCGGATCCTCCGGTCTCCGCCTCCCAAAGTACTGGGATTACAAGCGTGCGCCACCACGCCCGGCTTAACAAATAATATTTTTAAAATGTCAAATACAATAAACAAAACAAATCTTCAAAATAAAATAACATTTTACGTAATTGCCTGGTACGTCCTGATAAAACTTTTTTCCTATGTTATTAGGGTGGAGAGGGAGACAGAGACTCTTCAAAATCTGCTTCACATGATAGGAATTTTGTATACTATTTTCTATAATGACAATAGATAGCTAATTCTGTTTTTCTTCCATACAGTGAATCAAAAATAACTTTTAGCCGGGAGTGGTGGCACACGCTTGTAATCCCAGTACTTGGGAGGCTGAGACTGGAGGATCCGGGTTCACGGCCAGCCTCAGCTACTTAGTGAGGCTCTCCGCAACTTAGTGAGACCCTGTTTCAAAATAAAGAATAAAAAATAGGGTTGGGGGTGTAGCTTGGAGGTAAAATGCCCCTGGGTTCAATCCCCAGTACCGCAAAAAAAAAAGAAAAAAATAACTTTTAGTTGATAATTTTATAAATTCTCTTTCAGCTTGATGACTTGCTATTGATAATATCATGTAAAGATTTAGGCTTGATGCTAAAAATGAAGAAATCTCCATCTAGCTTCTGTTATACAAGAGTTGTAAGATTTCAAGTAATCTTGTTTGTTGGCTAATTTCAAATACTCTTTTCATTCAGCAACACCCATGAAACAGTTTATTGTCAATGTCCTCATTGTAATGTGTGTTATGGTTTTGTGTTAAATTTATTGGTATCAGTATTTTGTGTCAAATCAGCAAGAAATTAAAATTGTTTCCAGTGTGCTCACATGAGCCAAATTATTAATCAAATTGTCAAGTGATCCAAGAACCTATTTGTGTTAGTCAGCTTTTCATTTCTATGACCAAAATATCTGGTAAGAACAATTCAGAGGAGGAAAGACTTATTTGGCTCACAGTTTCAGAGGTTCTGTCTATGGTCGGCTGACTCCAAGGCAGAAACATCATGACAACAAGGTACGGTGGAGGAAAGCTGCTCGGCTCATGGCAGCCAGGAAGCAGAGAGAGAAGAAGGAACCAGAGACGGATATCGTCCCTCGGCTATGCCCCCAATAACCTACCTCCTCCTGCCACACACTACTTGCCTTTAGTAAATTCATTCAGATTATTAATTCATCAGTGTATTTACCCACTGATGAGGTTAGTGCCCTAATGATTCAATTATTTCACCTCTGAACATGGCTGAGTTGCCTACACATGGGCTTTTCTGGGGGCATTCTCTATCCAAACCACAACACTATTCATTACTTTTATTTATACTTTATCTTTTCTTCTTAATATCTTACTGATTTTTCTTTCCAAGCAAAAGTGTTCTGAGTATAATCCAAACAGTTCCTAAACCTCACTATTTGCTTGCAACCCATGTGGGCTTACCTTAAAGTAAACCACATAAACATACTCCACTAAACCCAAACTGAATGTATCCCCCAACTCAACTTTCCCTTATCAGAGTATCATAAAATACCCATGGACACTCATCACCATTCAACACGGGGGCAAGGGATGAAGAGAATGAATGATGCCAGGGGTCACAACCAATTGTGGTTAGAGTATCCCAGAGGAATATGTAAACGAGTACGCGAAATGCTTGCTTCTCTTGGGGCCTCAGGCAGGAGCCCAAGCAAATGCGTGGCTTTGGAGCTCAAACCTCAGTAGCTGAGGTTTAAATCTACCTGTTGTTCCTGGGTCCACAGCCACCAGGGCTGCTATCATGATGTAAGGAGAGCCAGTGAAGTGAGGAGAGGCTGGGATCGGGGATCACAGCAACCAAGCCATGTTGGTGTTCCAGAAGATCTGGGACTGAGCAGAGGCAGTGGGCATGAAACAAAGGTGGGACATAGAAAATCCTGGAGGCAAAGGCTACAGTGTCTGTGGGGCAAGTGGAGGTAGGAGATGAGAGAGCGGGTCAAGTCAATGACGAGTCTCCCACTTTCAAAGTTGGATCCAGGAAGATGGGGCCTTACTGAAGGGGATGAAGAGGTTGGAAGGGTGGGATTGTCATATCCCAGAACAAGCCTGGGCATGATTTTACTAAGTGCCTCAGGACAGGCTGAGATCTGAAGTTGGCTGAGCCCTTGACAGATGTTGGGGGGCAGTTAGGGCTGAGAAGTGCCTCAATCAGGGGTTATGCACTAGACCATGGTGAATCTGGAAGGAAACCCAGTTTTTCTGCCTCCTTCTCCTCCTCCTCCTCCTCCTCCTCCACCTCCTCTTTCTCCTCCTTCTCACAAGGCTGCCTCCCAAATACAACCTTTACCTCACGCTAAGCATTCCTAACTAGAAGAAGGTATGCCTTTTTGCCTAAGGAAAGCCTTCCTGGGAGGTTACTCCATCAAGTCTTGGTGGGTGGCTTCACTTATTGATGATTTTATCAGTTGTAGGGAATCTTTGCTGGGTGCTAAGAACATCTATAAAACAGGGAGGTGTAGGGGAAACCTATTGTCTTCAGTCTTTTTTCTTTTTCTCACTTCAGCTCTCTCCCTCCCTCTGCCTCCCACAGATACCTGGTCTCCAGTGCCAAAATATGCATTCTAGTGCCTTCAAGCAAAACTAGTTCTGCCGGTAAGAATTTCAACTCTAAACTTTCTGTTACTCCCTCTTTTGAAACCCCTTATCAAATTTTCAGAACATAAAAGTAGAAGCATTTCAGCCATGGAAGCAGTCCAGTGCTATCTTGGCTGCTGCTTGAAGGGGATATTCACGCATCCATAGCTGCTGGTCAGCTGCTGAGTGTGATGCTGACCGTGCTGGACCTTAGAGATACAGCGGTGAGCAAATGTGGTCACTGTCCTTGCCATCTCGGAGACTTATCAAAGAAATCACAAATAAACGTAAAATTGTAATAGTGACCTAAAGGCGAAGCCCACACTTGGCCAACATTCTGTTGATATTCACATATAATCCTACGGTATCAGGGGTTAAAATGATTGTGGGAAATAGTTTTCTCAGATTGCCACCATCCTTTTCTTCCTTCTTTACATACAAATGCTGTTCCAGCCAACAAAGGGTGATTGAAACCCTCCCTTGCATCTGGGATAGCCTTGAAACTTGTTTTGACCAAAAGAATGCACTGAAGAGATGCTATAAGATGTCTAATCCAAGGCCTTAGTAGCACTGGTGGTTTCTGCTTCCACCCTTTAAGGAGATATCCACCATATAAAAAGGTGAACTATCCAGAGACCGCCATGCCATGAGGAAGCCAAGCTAGCCGTGGGGAGAGGTTGCATGGGGAGAATGACGTCCAGCCAGGTGGCAGCCATTCCTCCGTCCCAGCTGAGACACCAGGCATTTTGGACATTGCTCCCTCAGTAGACACTACGTGGAACCAAAATACCAACAGCTGAAATGAGTCCAGACTGTAAAATCATGAGAAAGAATACATTACTGGTTTAACTTATTAATTTTTGGAGAAGAGTATTATACAACAGTGGAGCTGTTTCCTCGAGTCCCTGACTGTCCCCTCCCCTCTGTCCCTGGGCTCCCAAGCCTTGTCTCCAGCACCTCTAGGACTGTCTCCCCCGCCCCCTTGCACGTTAGCATGGTTAATCCCTGGCCCAGCGCATAGCCTCCAGGAACTTGTCCCAGCATCCCTTCTGATGGCCCCGTGTTCTGTTTGGTTGGGGTCTGCACAGCACAGTAAAGGTTTTCAGTACCAGTTTCAGATACAGGGCATTGTAAGATCTTACAGTGGTGACGTTTGACCTCTTCAGAGGCCAGGGAATCAGTCCCTAAGGAGGTGGCGCTTAATCTGAGATCTGAAGCATGTGAAGCTGCTAATATGACGAGAAGGGAGAGGACAACCTGACTCTGAGACAGCACATAAGAGGTCTCTGTGGCAGGACAGAAGATGGAGGGAAGAGAAACTGAAGAAGGCAGTGCGGCTGGTGTTCACAGAGTGAGAGAGGCGGGGTGGGGGTCTGGACCTTGGAATGCTCCTGAAGGGCACAGTGATTGGAGCAGAGTGACCTTCTAGAGACAGGCCAACGACCCAGGAGAGCCTGACCAATAGGAGTCCTGTAAACACTGGTCAAACCCATCAGATTTTCCCCTTCAAAGAGTTCAACTCAAGATGTACCAAGAGAGTCAAGAGCAGAGCCACCGAGCCACTGGAATAGTGGACCATGGGTGGAGCAAAGGACCCTCTGCCCTTGAGGCCTGACCTCCAGAGTTCTGTAGAGTGGAGGCAGTGGATGGTGGTGGCCTGCAGGTCTGTTGGTTGGAATGGTCAGTGTGATGGTTCAGATCTGGAGTGTCCCCCAAAGGCTGAAGTGTGGAAGGCTTGGTCCCCAGTGCAGAAATGTTCAAAGGGGGGGCTTTTGGGAAATGGTTAGATTAGGAGGGCTCTAACTTCATCAGTGGATCAGTTCATAGAGAAAACTGAATGGACTATGGGGTGGGGGAACCATAGGAAGGGGGACCTGGTGGGAGGAAGTAGCTTACTGGGGGCGTGCTCTGGAAGAGTCAGAGTCATTCTCTCTCTCTCTCTCTCTCTCTCTCTCTCTCTCTCTCTCTTTCTCTCTCTCCTCCTCTGCCATGAGCTGAGCAGCTTTCCTCCAGCACACCTTTCTGCCATGATGTTCTGCCTCACCTCAGGCCCAAAGCCATGGTGCTGGCCTATCATGAGCTGAAACCTCTGATTCTGTGAACCAACCTAAATCTTCCTCCTTTAAGTTGTTTTGCTCAACTCTTTTGTCACAATGTGGGAAAAACAACACAGTCAATCCAGCTTTTTTCCCTGTCCATCCATACAAGGTTGCCAATAGAGTATATTATTAAATTGGTTGTCAACACTGAAATATCAGAAGATTTTTAAAAGAAAAGTAGCAAATACTTAGGATTTTTTAAACTATTCCCCGATAGCAGCAATAGGGGGAGGTTCGACGCAACTCTTTGCTGTAGCTGGAGAGTGAGCTGGGCATACCAGTTTGCAGCAGTCTCCACTGTTCCTAGTGGCGTCCCTGACACTGGAGACCAGGGTGGGCAGTCACGTGTCCTCCCACTGCATACATTTATGTTGCTTACAAGGCCTCTAGAGGAACTGGACACTCCGATCCCTTGTTGGGACCCTGACGCTTGTGAAATGAAGACCCTCATTGGCCTTTCGGTGGTCTGTGAAGTGGGGTCGCTAGATTTAGCAAACACACAAAAAACAAAACCACCACCACCGAGGGACAACATGAAACAGGTTACTCAGTTAAATTTCTATTTCAGGTAAATAGTGATTTTCAGTATATGTTCTCAGTGTTGTAATTTTTTCCGGCACCTCTCTGTGAGACCAAGTGGGGGACGGCTACTGAGGGGATGGCCTGCGCTCTGTGTTCCCAGCGTGCATGACCAGGGACATTCCTTATGCTGACTGCCCCGTCCCATGCCGCATGGCACAGGTGTGGATGAGTAGCCATTGGAGTAGAGTGACTCAGGGGTGGTGAGAGTTAGGGCTGGAAGGGAGATGGGGACAGACTGTGGAGGGTCCTGAATGCCAGGCTCAACACGGAAGGGGACCCCATCGCAGCAGCATTTCAGGACCATGCAGCCGGCGTCACTATTTTGAGGTGGCATTCCTGGGTCGGGGCGCCACCCAGAAGGCTGGTGGCATTGAGTTTGAAGCAACAAGAGTCTCTCCACCAGAAGGTGGAGGCTGGGACGGAGAGGAAGTGACAAAACAAAAGAATCCAGAGGCCTCAGCGACAGCTTGGAATGGAGGGTGGAAAGCAAGAGGAGTCGGATGTGTTGGTGACGCTTCTGTGGTCATGGAACAGTGGTGGCCCTGGGGTTTATTTCCAGGGAAGCTGGGCAGGGGAGCTTCCCTGAAGGGAAGATGAGAGATGCCCTTTTAGTTTTTAATTATTCTTTATTATTGCATTATAATTATACATAATAGCAGCATATTTGTGACATATTTGTACATGTTCCTAACATAATTTGGCCAATTTCACTCCCCAGTACCTCTTCTTTCCCTCTCCTCCTCCCTCACCCATCCCTTTCCTCTACTAGTTTCTCTTCTAACCCTTTTATTTTTCAAATTTATTTTTATTTTGTGGTATTGGGATCAAACCCAGGGGTGCTGTCCCCCTGAGCCACACTCTAGTCTTTTTACTTTTGATTTTGAAACAGGGTCTTGCTAAATTGCCCGGCTGTCCTAAAACTTGCCTTGGCCTCCTGAGCAGCTGGGATCGCAGCTGTGTATCACCAGACCTGGTTAGCAGTGTTTTTTCAGATGTGTGGAGTTTGGGGTGCAGCCAAATGGAAAGTCTAGAAAGTGGTTGAGAGTTCCATTAAATTACAAAAGCAACTATCATGTATGTTTACATGGGTGTTTCCTGTTCTAAGAACTTTACACATATTAATTAATTAATTAATTAAATTTTTTGCAGTACTGGGGATTGAACCCAGGGGCGTTCTACCTCCGAGCTACACCCCCAGCCCTATTTTTTTTTATTCTTTATTTTGAAACCGGGTCTCACTAAGTTGCAGAGGGCCTCACTAAGTAGCTGAGGCTGGCCGCGAACCCGATCCTCCAGTCTCAGCCTCCCAAGTACTGGGATTACAAGTGTGCGCCACCACACCCAGCTATATTAATTTATTAAATTATTTTTTCTCACAAAAATCCTGTGAAAGAGATAATACTATTCTTCCTATTTATAGATGAGAACACTGGGCAACAGAAATTTGGTAGCCAGTCTAAAGTCACATAGGTAGGGACGTTCCGTCACAGATGTCCCTCGATGGCTTAGCCACACTGCCTCACAGTGTGAACCCAGGGATGTGCTCTGCAGTTCCTCTTTGTTTGATGAAATCAATCTAAAGCTGAGGAGAAAAAAAATTGTATCATATTAGTTAGAATTTTGTAACAGGAAGTATTTTTTTTGTGGTACTGGGGGTTGAAGCCAGGGGCATTCTACCTCCAAGCTACACCCCAGCTCTATTTTTTATTCTTTATTTTGAAACAAGGTCTCACTAAGTTGTGGAGGGCCTCACTAAGTAACTGAGGCTGGCCATGAACCTGCGATCCTCCTGTCTCAGCCTCCCAAGTACTGGGATTACGATACTTCTATCACCCTGAAACCCATCAAGATGTATGATTACAATGCACCAATAAAAAAAAAAGAATTTTGTAACAGGAAAAGTATAATTCAAACCAGACATCCAAAATTAAATTATATTTATATATAAAAAGAATCAAAATGGGTATATGCCCATGTGGTACATTTATTTTGTGGATTTTAATTAGGACACTTTAATTTTCCCATTTCCATCTTAGTATTTGATATTTAGTAAGGCCATATGTAGAGACCAGCAGTGAGATAAATCATTAATAAACAATATTATGCCTTTGAAGATCCTTTTAAATATTAAAATGTTTGGAAATGATGTATTAATACTAGCCTAAATTAAATATTATGTGGATCTAATTATAATAAAATTTATGTTAAAATATAATTATAATTAAACTCCCATTTAATTATAACATGCAAATCCATGTCAATTTTCCTATACAGGTAGTTAAAAGTAAGTTACTTGCAAGTAACTCAATTACTTCGTCGTTAAAAATTCACATTGATTTCATTTAGTTCCTTGGTTTTTGTGGTGTTCCAGATTGAACTCAGGGCCTTTAGCTTGGCATGCAGGCATTTTCCCACTAAGCTGCACCCCCAGCCCATTATTATTAGTATTGATGTATTTTCATGAATCAAGCTAACTTAAGTCACACATACTTGCTGGTCGAGAAATGGTTATTTTGTCCTTTTGGAGAAGCGTCGGGTCCGTGTTCTTAGATTAATGGCGTCATTGCTGCTTTGTTTTGGAAACGTTTTGAAAGAGAACATGGCATTCCTGAAGTCAGAGTGTGGTTCCTGATTTCAGCTTTCACACACCCACAGTTCTCCTGGAAGAAGGGAATTCGAGGGCGGGGAAACTGCATCTGTGAAGTCACAGGGTCCTCTCTGCTGGGGGAGGGTCAGCACACAGGTGCACAGGACACCTGCGGCCTCTTCCTGCTGAGCCAGTAACTGTGTCCAACTCCAGACACGAAGGGCAATCTGGGAAGGAAAACCATCTTACTCTCCCGCATGTTTCGGCCTAATACTGACTCTGCCTGGGTCACTTGGGGTGTGAGAGTGTTGTACATGTGTGGCTCTTTTTAACACAGTGTCTTTGTCCTGGCAATGGAGCTATAAGAAAATGGAACGAGTGACAACCTGGAGGGCTAAACTGGATGACTTTGCTAGAAAGTGAACCAAGAAAATTCTTTGGGACATGGACCCACAAAATTCTACTGCTGAACCATGGTAGGAAGGAGAGGATGTAAACACCATTTTTTTAATTCATTGAAGATTTGATTACAGTTTATTTTCATCTAAAAGGCTTATCTAGAAGATTGTTTGTAGTGGTACCAAGCCCTGGTGATCATGAGACCTTACGGCTCCGGCCAGCTGGAGGATCTGATGCGCCCTTATCAGCCAGGATGCCCTGGATCCACCGACTTGAACGACGATCTATCAGCTTTGGAGACTTGGATTTCTAAGATTAGAGACAGCTGTGGGCAGAAAGGCGCCCCCCCCTTTCTTCTAACATTACCACAGAAATGAATATGCTTTGAGTTGAGCCCACGCAGACACTCAGGAGTCAAAGCTGGAGGATTTATATGAAAAGGAAACCCAAGAAAAATTCTGACACATCTTGCAAAAACCTATAAAAATCTAAACATGACTGCAGTCTACAGGCCTGCCTATGAAATGTGGGTTGAGGAGAGAAGACCCAGACCTAGAGACCCTAAGTCCACTTCTGTTTTTTGCTGAACTTGGGTCTGGTTCCCTGACAAATGGTATTCGGGATCCCATAAAGGAGACAAAGTCTGTCCTGGGCCATAATTGGGCAGGGTTGACCCCTTCACAGAGGTGGCGGTTCTGGATGAAATACATTGTCTCCAGAGTGAAGTATACAAGAAGGTATGGGAAGAACATTTTAAATACCTCCTTTGGGTTTTTTTTTTTTTTTTGCGGTACCGGGGATTGAACCCAGGGGCATTCTACCTCTGGGCTATACCCCCAGCCCTATTTTTTATTCTTTATTTTGAAACAGGGTTTCACTAAGTTGCATAGGGCCTTACTAAGTAGCTGAGGCTGGCCATGAATCTGTGATCCTCTGGTCTCAGCCTCCCAAGTACTGGGATTACAAGTGTGTGCCATCATGCCCAGCGGGTTTTTTTTTTTAAACTCCCTAATTCAGCCCCATATATAAAACTTTTTAAGATGGACTTTTTTATGGTACTGGGGATTGAACCCAAGGGCATTCTACCTCTGAGCTACACCCCCAGCCCTTTTTATTTTTATTTTGAAACTGGGTCTCACTGAGTTACTGAGAGTCTTGCTAAATTGCTGAGATTGTCCTTGAAACTGCAATCCTCCTGTCTCAATCTCCCAAATACTGGGATTACAGGCATGCACCATCATGCCTGGCTAAAGATGGACAATTTTATATTATGGAAGAAAGTTCCCCCTCCTTTATTTTTCTTTTTCAAATAGCAGATAAAGAAGGTTATCAAGACCCATTCCCCTGTGTCCCATAAACCAATGGAGCGCTGCTTGGCAATAGTCTCCTGTTTTCTATACAACTGAACTAAGAGGGAAAGGAAAGAAAATAACCCAACTGCCAATTCCATTGTGGTCATGACACCTGAGAAGCCACTGTGGTGAAGAAGACTTTGCTAGTGAACCAGTGTCCTGCAGACCAGGCTAGAGGGCATGGTGGTGTAAAGGTGACGCGTGAGTCTCGACATCTAGACAGTCACTCCTGCCTGGCTCTGGCCCTGAAATGGCAATCCCAGGCCACCTCGGCTCTGCCATTGACCAGCTAAATGTGTATCGTCCAGCGAGCTCGCTGCTTCCCCCGTGATGATATGACTTCCTAGGGCCGCTCTGGGAAGGAAAGAGGACGACAAGGATAGAGACCTGAGCACAGCGACTGTCACTGCATAAGGACTCAACAAGATGTCAGTGCCCACATGCTTAGGGATATTCACTGGTAAACAGGGAAATGTAAACTCAGATATCAGAAAATATTAGAATGGAAATAATTGTTCCATAAAATTTAAATATGCAGATGTGAATATTTTGTGCAGGAAGATGTGCTGGAAGATTAGAAATGGTGAATGTTTTAATTTTCAAAATACTGATTGAGTATCCCTTATCCAAAATGCTTGGGACTAGAGTTTTTTTATTTTTTATTTATTTATTTTTGGAATCTTTGCATAATCATAATGAGAGATCTTGGGGATGGGACCTAAGTCTAAACATGAAATTTATTTATGTTTCACATACACCTGATACACATAGCCTGAAGCTGACTTCATACAACTTTTTTTTAAAATAATTTTGTTCATGAAACAAAGTTTCATGGTGTGGAATCTTCCACTTGTAGCATCATGTCAGTGCTCAAGAAGTTTTGGATTTGGGAGCATTTCACATTTCAGAATTTTGGATTAAAGATGCTCAACCTATAGCTTATAAAGTAGATCCTGAGCCGGGCGTGGTGGCACACGCTTGTAATCCCAGTACTTTGGGAGGCAGAGACTGGAGGATCTGGGTTCGAGGCCAGCCTCAGCTCTCTGTATCTCTGTCTCTCTCTCTCTGTCTCTCTCTGTCTCTCTCTACTTAGTGAGGCCCTCCGCAACTTCGTGAGACCCGGTTTCAAAATAAAGTATAAAAAAATAGGGCTGGGGGTGTAGCGCGGAGGTAGAACGCCCCTGGGTTCAATCCCCGGTACTGAAAAAAAAAAAAGAAAGATCCTGCAACAGAAAATCCTGGCTAAGAATGTGGCTGTCTAGAAGAGGAAGCAGTGTGATGAAACTCAGCAAGTGTTCGTTAAAGGAAGATGTACCCAGAATGCAGTCCCTCATGGTTTCTTTAATAGGAAGAAAGGGAAAAACCATCACAGATGCGCATCCCTTAACAATAGGGATACAATTTGAGAAACGTGTTATTAGGCACTATCTTTTCCATGTGAATATCATAGAGAGTACTTACACGAACCAAGATGGCATAGGTTAGTCACTCAGCATAGCTCGTGATGCAGTGAAGAGACAGGTAACATATTTATTGCAGCATGATTCACAACAGCTAAGGAGTAATCAGAATGAGGTTTACTTTTACTTATTTGTTTTGCTTTTGGCAATATATCAATATGTTTGAGTTGGGTTTCTTGGGAGGATTTGTGTGTGTGTACTGCAAACTTGTCTTTTGTTTGTTTTTGGTACTAGGGATAGAACTGAGGGGCATTCTATCTCTGAGCTACAACCCTAAGCCTTTTTATTTTTATTTTTTTAATTAATTAATAAAATAATTAATTTATTCTTTGCAGGACTGGGGATTGAACCCAGAGGCATTCTACCTCCAAGCTACACCCCCAGCCCTGTTTTTTATCCTTTTTAAAAAAATTTTTATATGTTTTTATTGGTGCATTGTAGTCTCACATCACAATGAGTATCAGTTTGGTGTTAACATACATGCACACAGCTCTTGGTGTCCCTCCCCCCCTCCTTCCCCCCACATGTAGTACTGAGAATGATGTTGGTATAATCTCATATGTTTTTTATCCTTTATTTTGAAACAGGATCTCACTAAGTTGCAGAGGGCCTCACTAAATAGCTGAGGCTGGCTGCGAACCCAGATCCTCTGGTCTCAGCCTCCCAAGTACTGGGATTACAAGTGTGCGCCACCACACCCGGCTTGCACTTTTTATTTTGAAACAGACCTCACTAAGTTGCTGAGGCTGGCCTTGAACCTGCAATCTTCTTGTCCCAGCCTCCCAAGTACTGGGATTACAGGTGTGCACCACTATGCCCAGCCTATTATCTGTTCTTATGAAATTGTGTGATGTTCTGGCTTGAATAGAGAATTTCCCCCTGGAAAAGCTCAGGTATTGGCAATGCAAACATGTTCAGAGATGAAATACTTGGATCAGGGCTGTAATCTCATGAATAGATAGATCCATTGGTGGCTTAATAATTTGAATGGTTTTACCAGGTGGTAATTATAGGCTGGGAGAGTGTGGCTGGAGAGGCAGGTCACTGGGGATGTGGCCTTAGAGACTGTATCTGTCCCCGGTTCCTTCTCTTGTTCTCTGCTTCCTAGCTGCCAAGCAGCTTTCTGTTGCCACTCTCTGCCGCCATGCTGTTTCTTCCTTGGAGTCAGACAGCTGTGGACTAATCTGAAACCATGAGCCAAATGAACCTTTCTTCATCTACATTGTTCTTGTCAGGTATTTTGGCCACCATAACCAAAAGCTGACTAAAACATGTGGGTTCTTTTTAAAGTTGCTGGGTTCAGGAGACGTAAATCTGAGATGGCGTGGACTCTGGGAAGTTTATGGAGTATATCCCTCACTTCGTGCAGGAGAAGCATCTATATAAACCAAACGAACTACATGTGGGCATGCGTGAAAAAGATTCTCTCTCTCCCCCTCTCTGTCCTTCTTCCTCCCTCTCAGGGGCCTTGTGGCAAAAGTCTGGCCTCCGGAAGGCAGGTAGGCAAGATGGAGGCTGTGGGGTGGTGACAAGCTAGGAGACAGGAACCTGCTCCCCAGTCTCCCAGGGGAGCAGATTTAACTGATGAACACGGCTGTCCTTAAGGAAACTCCCATGAGGTGCTTCCATGATGGCAGAGCTTTTTGGAAACGGAGTGTAACAGGCTGTGGTCATAGCAGTTTGTTGGCGGGTGAGCAGGCTGGGAAATGGTACTTAAGGATTTCGGAGGCAAATGCACCCCTGCCACCCAAGTCCGCTTTCTTACCGCAAGTCTGTCTTTGCTGCTAACGGTTCTCAGCTAAGGAGCCTCGATCTCATCACCTTCCATCTCTTCTCATTGCTAAGAGAATTGTCTTTCCCAGGTCTTCCCCCTCCTTGCTTCAAAGTTCACAGCTTCTGCAGTAGATGATAGGGAGAAGGAAATCCATGTCATAAAGGGTTATTGAGAAAGGATTCCTTATGCTAGGTACTTTGGGTATTTTATGGTACTCATTCCTCTTGGCAACTGGGACACACGAATATTATTATTCCCATTTTATAGAGGCGAAAACCAAGGCACAAAAAGGCTAAATCACTTGCCCACGTAGCTGATGAGGAGTAGACCCAGGCACTGAACCGAGACTTACCTTACTCCAGAATCCCTGCTGCTTTTTCCCCAGCACCTCGCTGTGCTTCATTCACTCCTATGCACCTTTCCAGACCTTGTCTGGATAGATTAGCAGACGTCCAGGTAGCGAGCGGGGCAGGAGGCAGGCTGGTTGTGTCTAGAACACTCATCATCCACTCTTTTCAATTCTGCCTCCTCCCCCACCTCCCCCAAGGGATTTGTCTCTTGAGATCAAACCAGTGATCCATCTGGCTCAGTTTCCCACCTCTCAGATGGGCTGAGTCATGACACCTGAGCTGGAGGCACAGGCTGGGCAGCCCCGGGCGAGCAAACACTATTGCGTATTGTAAGCAGGATGAAAACATCCCAGCCGACCCCAGACCCATGTGTGCCCCAGAGCAGCAGATTTAATGAAGCGAATGGCCAGGTGAGGTCACAGACCAAATTCCAGGCATGTTTTGCCTGCACCAGCTCCAAGGGTCTCCTCGCATCTCACTGTCAGATTTATAGACACATCTGAATCCCATTTTTAAAATTCCAGCCTCTGAACTTTGATATAGTCTGTTCTAATACTTTTCTGCTGTGACCTGAAGAGCAAGAGGGACACTTGCATCTGGCTTGCAACTAAGATGAACAGAGGGGAAGATTTTAAACAATTTTCAAAATTATCTTTTTTTGGGGGGGTACCGGGGATTGAACGCAGGGGTGTTCTACCTCCGCGTTACACCCCCGGCCCTATTTTTTTTTATGCTTTATTTTTGAAACCGGGTCTCATGAAGTTGCGGAGGGCCTCACTAGGTAGAGAGAGAGAGAGAGAGAGAGAGAGAGAGAGACAGGGGGAGAGAGAGAGAGAGAGAGAGAGAGGGAGAGAGAGA
>PVJS01026714.1:0-26796 GCA_004027185.1 Glis glis
AGGTTGGTTCCATAATTTGGCCACTGTGAATTGTGCTGCTATGAACATGGGTATGCATATATTACTGTTGTTTTCTAGTTTCAATCCCTTTGGTATGATACCCAGTAGTGGTATAGCCGGATCATATGGTGGATCCATTCCCAGTTTTCTGAGGAATCTCCACACTGATCTCCATAGTGGTTGAACTAGTTTGCAATCCTACCAACAGTATAGAAGAGTCCCAATTTCCCCACATCCTCACCAACATTTGTTGTTGTTTGACTTCTTAATGTTTGCCATTCTAATTGGGGTCAGATGAAATCTTAGAGTAGTTTTGATTTGCATCTCCCTGATTGCTAATGATGTTGAACATTTTTTCATGTATCTATTGGCCATTTGTATCTCTTCTTTCCTGAAATGCCTGTTCATTTCAGTTGCTCACTTCTTGATTGGATTACTAGTAGAAGAGGGGAGAACTTCTGGAGAAATTATCTTATGTAGACAAGTAGAAATGGAATGTAGGACTCAGGGAGCCTCAGTTAGGAGTAAGAAATACACAGCCCAGTAGGAGCAGGGAGGTGGATCATGCGGACTCTGGTAGGAGCTATTTATAGAGGGGGAGCTATAAGCAGAAACATACTTAAGGTATTTTGGTATGGTAACTAATGCCAATGTTACGTTTTCTGGGAAATGTTAACATTTCTGAGAAAAGTTAGTTTTATACGTTACTCAAAGTGTTTTAATAGTCTTTGGGGAAGGAAATAACCAGTAACGGATTGTAAGGCACTCAGCAAAATGTCAAGCGTTTTACGGCAAAACATTTTTCAAAGACTTTCATTTTTATGTGTAAAGATGTTAAAAACATCTTTCCATTAAAAAAAAACAGACAACATCCCATAAAATGATAATTCTGCAGACTGTATTCTTCGCTTTGAGTATAAAGGTCAGTTCCGTGGAAAAATATCTTTCCTAAAAGCTTCAATGAAAAATACAAAGCAACACATTAGGTTTATATAAATATTTCCTTATCTGGTCATTTTATTCAGTTTATTATTTTTGCCAACAAAAATCAAACAGTATATATGCACACACGCTCGCATACACACACACACACACACACACACACACACACTAAAATTCCCTTTACCATCATCTGTTGGTCTAGATTCCTCTCCAGAGATAACAACTGTGAAGTTTTTTCCATATATTCTTCTTATTTTCCTGTGTGCTTGCCCCATAAATGTGTACAACGTGTATGAGTGTACCTATCCAAATATAGAAAAGTATAGATATGGGTTTCCTTTAAAAAATGGTATCATGCCTTATATATTGTTCTTCAACTCTATTCGGTTAACTGGAAAATCCTGTCTTAAACGTCTCCCTAGGTAAATCTGTACAGAGCAATCCCAGTCTTTTTAACAGATTCTTAGAATTCCAGAATACCGTATTTTCTTTTAACCATAGTCGTTTGGGATGTCATATAGATCGCTCCACAATTTCTTGTTTTAGAGGATGCTTATAGTAACCTCATGCAATAAGCCTTATGTAGCCTTCTTTGGGCACCTGTGCAAGGGTTTCTCTGAGTAGGTACCTGATGGGTGGAATGGCGCGGGCATAGGGAGTGCACACTGTTAATCTAATAATAGCTGATGCCCACGTGCTCTTTAAAATCACCACACTGCTTGCACTCTGACCAATGATATCAATGAAAGTGCCAATAGTGAACATCATAGTTTTGCCAAGAGTTAACATCATTTTTAGTCTACACTGTTTTTTTTTTTTTTGCGGTACTGGGGATTGAACCCAGGGGCATTCTACCTCCAAGCTACACCCCCAGCCCTATTTTTTTTATTCTTTATTTTGAAACAGGGTCTCACTAAGTTGCGGAGGGCCTCACTAAGTAGCTGAGGCTGGCCATGAACCTGTGATCCTCCTGTCTCAGCCTCCCAAGTACTGGGATTGCAAGCATGCGCCACCATGCCTGGCTCATGTGTACACTGTTTAATGACTTCCCCCATTAGCAGTACCATTGCTCACATTCTTTTCTTTGACTCACTGACCTCTTTGGGCCCATTTCTGAGGCTCCTTTCATGCTGCAAGGGAGCAGTCCCTTTGATCTCCTCCATGCAGGGCCCATGAATCACCTAGAGATATTGTTAAAATGCAAATCTTGATTCAGCACATCCTAGGTAGAGCCAGAGAATCTACATTTCTTATCTCCCTCCCTCCCTCCCTCCCTCCCTCCCTTCCTTCCTTCCTTCCTTCCTTCCTTCCTTCCTTCTCTTCCTTTCTTCCTTCCCTCTTTCCGTTTTTGTGATGCTGGTGGTTGAACCCAGGGGCATTCTACCTCTGAGCTACACCCCCAGCCCTATTCTGTTTTTTTATTTGGAAACAGGGTCTCCCTACATTGCTGAGGGCCTCGCTAAGTTGCTGAGTCTGGCTTCAAACCTGCCATTCTCCTGTCTTAGCCTCCCAAGTTTTGGGATTACAGGCATGCACCACCATGCCCAGCTAGAATCTACATTTCTAACAAGCTTACTCTACTCCTCTATGCACCACACTTTGAGCAGTAAGGAATTCCATGATTTTTATATTCAGAACATTTATTTACTTATACTGAAGGACCCGGGACAGTTGGACATGCTGCAGGAGCTGGTGGTACCTAGGGAATTCCCTGAAGTGCAGGCTCAGTACACATTCTTTTATTTACAAATTCAAGACCATCCCTTCTTATATCTCACTTTTTGTGTAAGACACTTGGTCACTATCTCACTGTGATATAATGGTTATAGAAATCATCAGGCAACAAGGAATGAGAAACTAATACTTTTATCTTTGGAGATATCCTTACCTCAATTGGCCCAGTTATAACACACTATAGTACATGATGTACATACACAAACCTATAAGACTCAATCACTATCTGGAGCACGAAAGGGAGGGAAGGGAGAGGGAATAGGGTGGGATTGGCAGGAGGGCTAAATGTGCAATGTGTGCATGTATGGTGTTCATACCCTGACATATATCAAAATGTATAATTACAATTTACAATGCACCAATAAATGAACATAAAAAGTTAAAAAAAAAGAGTGGAACATATTAATTATAGTCACCATGTTATAAATAAATCTCTTGAACTTATCCCTCCTAAAAAAAAAATGACTTTTGAGGTCAAAATACTGAACTCATTCATTACCTCCCTCCTCCTTATCTTTCCGATCAAGGGATTTCTATGTGGCATGTAAACTCCTACGTATACATCTTTGCACAGGATCATCTCCTTGTTCATGACAAAACCTCTTGCCAAAATTAACATGATCTATCTCATTTATGTATCTATCCATCATCTATCTACATCTATATTCTCTATTATGGTTTTCATTCTAATACATCATTTGAATATATGAATTTCTGCCTTTTCGTCAGATCTTTTCAACTTCGTTTTATCTTTGAATGTGTATTATTTAGTATTCCAAGGTAAGTGATGGTCAATTTTGCATGCAATCGAAGTGGGCATGCTTTACTGTCAGGAATGGCAAGACATCTAGATGAGGATGTGCTAGGATCCAAAAGAACCTGTGCTCAGGACACCACACCAGTCAGCTTAACAATCTCTCATTCCAAAATCAATGACTATTTTTAATGGTAAAATCTTCTTATACTACCTCCTCGATTATTCTAACACTAACCCATGACTTTAATGAACCTCTCCTAGCTGTTTTTTAGTCATCTTGGTGGGGTATAATTTACATAAGAAAAATGCTCTCATTTTAAGTGTATAGCTTGATGGGGTTTTACATAGGCATGTACCTATATAACCAGTCTTCAAGATACAGAATATAGCTGGGCACGTGGCACAGGCCTGTAACCCCACAACTTGGGAGGCTGAGACAGGAGGATTGCTGGTTTGAGGCCAGCCTCAGCAATTTAACGAGGTCTCTTAGCAACTCAGTGAGGCCTATTTCAAAAAACAAAATTAAAAAGGGCTAGAGGTGTGGTTCAAAGGTAGAAGGCCTTTGGGTTTAACCTCCAGTACCAAAAAAAAAAAAAGATACAGAATATTACTATCACTCCAAAGGTTTCCCTATTCCCTTTGAACTCATTCCCATGCTTTTGACCTCAAATAGCTCGTGAGATATTTTCTATCACTATATATTTTTTTCCTGTTCTGTACTATACTTAAATTAAATAACATTGTATGTTGTGTTTTGTACCTGGTTTCTTTCTCTAAGCATAATGCTTTTGATAGTCATCCATGTTAGATCATCCTCTTTTTTTTAAATCATAGAATAATATTCCATGTGTGGATATACCACAATTTATTGATCCTCTTCTCTGCCGTTCCATAAATAAAGCTGCTATAAGCATTCTTTATGCCAGTATCTTTATGAACATGATTTCATTTCTCTTAAATAAATATCTAGAAGTGGAATTGGGCCATAAAGTAAACCTACTCTACCAACATTGATTAGTCACTTTAGTAACTTCTCATGCCTATTTTAATGAAATATCTCCAGTCTTGGAGCTGGGCATGGTGATGAACACCTGTAATACCAGTACTTGAGAGGCTGAGACAGGAGGATCACAGGTTTGAGGTTGGCTTCAGCAACTTAGCAAGACTCTGTTTCAAAATTAAAAAATAAAATGGGGCTGGGGGTATAGCTGAGAGGTAGAATGCCCCTGGTTTCAATCCCTAGTACCAAAAAAAAAAAAAAGAATTCTCCAGTCTTCTATCATACTGTCTATTGTCTTATATTTTCTAACTGTTTGTTTATTTTTAGTCCTGCTTCCCTTCAAGGTTATAAATTCTTGCATGGTAGGAGTAGAAACTTATCATTTATTTATTTTTGTGTTTAAAACAAACAAAAAATAACATAGGCTGTGGACACTTAATAAGTGCTTGTGGGATTATTATTATGTTTTATTAATAATACTCCACTGAACACAGTAGCCCTAAGCTTCAGTTTTCTTTGAGAAGAATTTATAAAGTTGGGTTTCACACTGGGTGGGTTTCAGGTGGACATGAATAGCAACACACTCCTTCTCTTTCTGGGGAGATGTGGGGCCTTGTGGAACCACCTAGGTCGTCTCCAGCCTCTTCCTGGAAAGATCGGAAAATGGATTCTCATGTTCCGCAGGGTTGTGGAATTCAAAGCGAGCAATCTGGGGTTTCTGTTGCTATCTTTGCTATTTAGAGAGATTCTCCCTGAAAATAAAGTCCTCACAGAAAAAAGAGACAACTTTGTGGCGGCACGTTGAGCCATGAATCAAAACAGGCCATCAGGATCCAGCGGAGCCTACTCTGGACTCTCCTGGCTTAAGCCAGCTTGGAATGAGCTGGACAATTTGTTATTGCAGGATTCCTGTCTAATACATTACACCTTGTAATACCAGTTCCAAATTAGCCATCTACCATATTAACAGTGAGAGTTCATCACAAGATAATTTTCTTTGAATGTATTTGCCTTGCCCTTAGTATTTTTTTATTGGTGCATTATAATCATACATCATGGTGAAGTTCAGAGTGATAGAGACATATGTGCACACAGCACTCAATAAGACTTGCCCTTAATATTAAAGATCATTTTTTCCAATTTTCTTCAGTATCCAACAGAAGTTTTTTTAAAAATGTGTGTGTGTGTATATATACATTTATTTATTTTTGTGGTACTGGGGATTGAACTCAGGGGCAATCTACCTCTGGCTACAACCCAGCCCTACTTTATTTTTCATTTGGAAACAGGGTCTCTCTAAGTTGCTAAGGGCCTCGCTAAGTTGCCAAGTCTGGCTTCGAATCTGCGATCCTTCTGTCTTGGCCTCCCAAGTACTGGGATTACAGGCATGCACCACCATGCCCGGCACAAAAAAGAAAAAATATATATAAAGATACTTAATTTATACCCTTGTATATCTAAAAACACTGAATTTGAAATGGCTACTCAATGCTAAAGAGCAACAGAAAGTAGATTTTCTCATGAGGAGCTGAAATTAAGACCCACAGAAAATTTGTTCAAGCGGGATTGAATAATTATAAGTGATTTTACATGAGAGCACCATTAGTGCTGAATAATGTTGTTACTCTCGTATGTTTTGGGGCTTGAGTTTGCTAAATAATAGTCTCCATTTTCTGCTTCACATTGGTCATGGAGTCTTGGTCAGGACAATTATTTTTCTTTCCCGCCTGGATCAGCGCAGCATCATGAGCTCATCTCGGTGTTCAAGGGTTGGTCAGATTCACACAATAAACTTTCATCATTATTGTAGCGGACTCATCATTCTGTCGGTCTATGTTGAGCACTCCTATTGAATATGAATGACTTTGAAAGAGTTTCTATTGTTGGGTAAAAAGAGGCTTTCTTGCTTGGGATAGTGATGATTACACGTTGCCATAGTGACTGTGGATAGAGCAGGTCTTTTTCAGGTGTGCGTTGCTTTCTAGGAAAATTCCCTTCGGATCTGATCATTGTCGATGCCGGGCATCTCCTCCAGGTCAAGGGAAAGCTGGGTCCACTCTTAGGTAGTGTGCTGGGATTGGGGGTGGGGGGAGCTTATCCATTTGATTGGCTGTGGTTGTCTTAGTAACATGTTTGAAATCAGAGTAAAGACAGCAATATTAGAGTTAGGGCATTTGATGGGGGATGGCATCTTACATCCTGTCCCTATAGCATTTGGGAAGGAGAAGGATGGACATTTCAGGGCCTCCAAATACATTCATTTGATTCACTCATATTTGAAAGGTATTTGGGGCACATCTACTTTTTAACATTTATCTCATTTAAATTTCAACAAAAGCCTGAGAAAGCTACTCACAAATGCAACAAAACCCATAAATCTCAGAACTATTATGTTGAGTCAAGGGAACTGGAGCCAAAGAGCATAAACTAAATAATACCCTTCATTTGAAGTTAATAACAGGCAAAAATAATTAACGGGGATGGAAGTCACGTGCCTAGGCCCTTCCACATTGTTTTTAAACCTACAGGGAAAAGAACCAGGGGTGACCAGGCAATCCTAGAGTAAATTCTCAGCTCTGCCACTTACTGGCTATGAGACCTGGGTGCATTTCAGCCCTTTCATCTCTGAATTGAGGGCTCTCTCCATTCATCCTTTCCAGGGTTAGGACTGGCTGGGAGGGTGCAGGGAACTTTGTGGGTGATGGTCATGTTCCATATTTCAACTGGTGTGCTGGTTACATGGGTGTATGCAGAAGACTGAGGCAGGAGAATTGCAAGTTTGAGGCCAGTCTGGGTCATATAGCAAGACCCTGTCTCAATAAACAAACAAGCAAATAGATAAATATAAGGGTAATGGTAATGGTAAATTTTTAAAATATATTGAGTTTCAGTTATGTGCTTAAGAATGTCAGTGGTAGTAAATAGAGTAAAAGGAATGTTTCCCTTAGGATTTTTTGTAATCTAGTCCAAGGTTAGAATTAAAGAGGAAAATTTCTCCATTTTATGTGTTTGTTATTCCTTGTATCTGAGTTAAAAAATAAATAAAATATTTTTTCTAAAAAAAAAAATACACTGTGCTGTTTATTTTAAATCTGTATATTTTACTGAGAGTAAATGAGCAAAAAAATATAAAAGGAAAAACTTTAAGAGTAATCCTTTTGACCTACATTTTACTTGTGAGACAACTAGGACTCAGAGAAGTGGAGCGATTGGCCCAAGCTCATTGGGGGAGTGGGAAACCTGAATTATCTAATGAGAGTTGCAGTTTTACCTTTTGAAGAGTAGCAAGATTTGCACCATAATATTAAAGACAAGTCCCATGCCTCTGTGCTTAGTACATTAGAGGAAAGCCAAACAAAGATTAAAATGCCATGGTTCCCATATTCTGTTCTGCTTAGGCGTGTATTTTTACATGCGACAGAGATGACTGGAAATGAGCAACTGTTTTTGTCTGGGAAAAGCAAAACAAGAAGCTGTCCAGCCGGGGAGGTCATGATGAGGGCACTCAGTCATCAGTGTGTTGAGACATCTGCTGTGTCGAAAATTCCAATAGGTGTTTTCCTTTAGTGAGGTGAAAACCATGTCATAACAGCTTCCAGAGTCTGTAAAGAAGTTTCTAGATCAACATTCCCCAACAAGCCACCTGGCATCTTGCTAAAAACTGATTCTGACTCAGTGGGTCTGAAGTGAGGCCTCTCCATGGCGATTTTAACAAATTCCCTGAGAATGTTGACGTTGATGGTCCTTGGATCACAGTTTGACTAGAAAAATAAGCCTAATCCAGCTAAAATGGAATTTATCTACAGTCTCAAAGTCAAAGGACAAGCTGAAACCAAAATTATGATTGGTGAGACTCTATAGTTTTTTGTGGGTTTTTTTTTGTCCATATAAGAAACATAATGAGAAGGTATATAAATAAGTATGTGAGGTTAGGGAGACAATTTGTTTTAGGCAAATAGCTACTTAGAATTATCTGAATGTCATAAATTTGTTCCATTTTTATTGCTGTGTTTCTATGTACAAAGCTTTGGGCAAATGACCTCCTAAATTCCAACCTAGCAGTTACCTTTATATTGAAGGATGCATTTGTAATCTTAGAAATTGTAGCATGAAGTAGCATGTCCCACAGAAGACATTGATGACCATGTCACACACATACATACATACACACAGACACAAAAAAGTTACTTGTTGGTATTGTGCTATCTGTCCTTACAGATGGCTCCCCATAGTCCTTACCTCCTGGTATTCATACTACTGTGTAATAAAAAGAGCTCACCTGTCAAACCAATGGAATGATGCAGAAATGGTAGTGCTTCAATTCTAAAGACAGGTCATAGAAGACATTCTGGCTTCTGTTGTGTTTGCTCTTGGATTGCTGACTCTGGGGGAAGCCAGGTACCATGTTGTGAGGAAGCTCAAGCA
This sequence comes from Glis glis, assembly GCA_004027185.1. Taxonomy (NCBI): domain Eukaryota; kingdom Metazoa; phylum Chordata; class Mammalia; order Rodentia; family Gliridae; genus Glis; species Glis glis. The sequence continues at coordinate 8,859 of PVJS01026714.1, forward strand.
GCCCGGGTGAGAGCACTCTTGGCAAAGACTAATGCCCCCTCTCAATAGTCACATGAGTAAGTTATCTTGGAAATGGGTCCTCCAGCTCCAGGCTTTTGAAGCCACAGATAACTAATATAATATTTGAAAAGGGGGAGGAATATCTATATTTGGCCGATATGAGATTTTTGATTTAGAAAGATAGGTTCTGTAGTAAGTCCAAAGAAAGCTATCTAAACTTATCACATCTATTTGAACTAAACTCAGTTCTTCTGACTTCATAATTACTAGGTCCCTCTCCCAAAAATATGATTGTTCTGGTAGAAAAAAACGTGACAACAAAGCAAAATCGTAAATTGGAGCCCTTATATTTTACCTAATAAATAAGCTATGAGATCTATTATTAGGTTACTATTGTATGCTCAGGCACAGCTTGGTAAGGGCTTCAGTTGGGATACTGGTAGAGGAAATAGACTGGGATGGATAGAAATTAATTATTTTGAATAATTAATAGGACTTCAGGATAAATTAATTTGGTATATAAAGGGGAAGGAAGAATAGAAGACATCTTCAAGAATTTTCACCTAATAGATTGAAGAATAATGACGCACACCATTGAGTGAAATAGATTAATTGAGAAAATAAGCCAGAATTTTAGAGATGGGATAGAAGACAAAAGGCTTTAGGATATATTGTTTCAGTTAACAAGAAACCCTGAGAGAAAAGTGCTTTATTTTTCTTCATTTTTACAGCCTCCTTGTACTACATAATAATGATGTTTTGTTTCATTTTCAAATCCCATCACTGAAAAGTAGAGATCGGCAATGTATTTATTTTACTTAAAAAATCAAAGCAAAAAAAAAAACCCAAAGCAACAACAAAACTCATCAAGTGATTCAGCAATATGTTCAATACCATAGAGTCAAGGACTATTAAAAATCCAGATTTCCCAAAAAATGAACTGTGGTTCTTTCAGCTGGAACATGCTATGGTCTCTGCATAGCTTTCTTCTTCATACTGGTTGTCGCTTTCACCCTTTTATGACTGAAATTGGCCATTGTTTTGAAATGGGAATATATTTTGCTATGTGTTTATGATAGGGTTCTAACAAAGTATCTGTCCCTTGGTGGGACCTGGTAGAGTTTACCTTTGAATAATAATAATAATAACTGTGGTACTAGGGATCAAGCTCAGGGCATTGAACACGCTAGGCAAGAGCCTACTACTAAGCTACTGTTGGAGATCTCTGCTTTGAGTAATTAGAAAGCCAATGATAAGCCAGGAGTGGTGGTGCATGCCTGTAATTCCAGTACCTGGGAGGCTGAGACAGGAGGATCACAGGTTTGAGGACAGCCTCAACAACCTAGCAAGACCCTTTTTCAAAGAAAAAAATAAAAAAATAGGCTGGGGGTGTAGAATCTCCTGGTTTCAATCTCCAGTACCAAAAAAAAATAAAATAAAATAAAAAATAAAAATAATCCAGTGATATAAGTTTACCAAGGATTTGTCAAATTTGGGGGAACTCAGTCAATATAGTGAAACTCATAGGAGATTGACTTGTGAAACTAACTGCTAATGTGTTAATGGACAAATAAGTGTATATATAACTAACATAATGGACAAATAAGTATACGTAACAACTAGAAAATGCAGGTATCATTTACTGTGTTTCACTTCTGGGAGAGAGTTTAGTAATTAGACAGTTGCTTGGTGAACATGATATTAAAAACAGACTCTAATTCTACAGAACAAACCATATAAGTTGAGGTGGAGTGTGTAGAAAGTATCTGTTCTGCTACAGAAAATCATTTTTTCAGGACCTGAAATATTCATACCTGTAATAGTCATCGTTTCCCTTGCACAGAGCTGCTCTAAACAGTGAGTGACACAACGAATCATTTGTTCAGAGCCAACCATGCCCCAGACCCTGGTTGACGGGTGAACGACGGCCTCTTTTTTACCCTCGAGAAACTCATACTTCAGTGGAACACTGGTTCTTATTCATTTCCAAATCTCCTTGTTTAGTCAGCAGACTCTTCTATCCTTACCTCACTCCCCTAAATGATTTCCAAAATTATAGTTTTGAGAAATCTACAAATTATAGTCTTCCATTATCTGCAGCTTAGAGCATCTCTCTGAGAAATTTTTAGGAAAACAAATTAATGTAATAGATGACATATTTACAAATAATCCTTTTGAGCAAGGTTACCTGGGTGAAGAGGATGAGGTTGGCTTTTGATCCTCTATTTTATAATGATTGCTTTTTATTTTTCCTTTCCAGTGTGTACACTGTGATTTAGTTTTAAGAGGAAAGGAACTGAAATGGAAAAGAAGTCTGTCTAAACAAATAGCTGAATTATAATTACTCCATAGCATTATGTGTAAACAAATCTATAGTAGATGCTTAACAAATTGGATGAATTTTAATTTGACAATGAACTTCAAGCAATTTACTTCAAAGACATTTGAGGCTAATAGGCTAATTATATGTTGCCTGAAGGGGGGAATATTTTCTTCAGCTGACTTATTGATTTGTTGCCTTTTAACAGAAAATTATGCTGATCTAATTACAAAGAAGGGTTAAAAAGCTAATAACTTCAAACCTAAGGTTGTCCATAATGGAACTGGATGATTAATGGTCTAAAAGAAACAACCCCAATGAACCTTTAGCCAAAGACTTGAAATACCATGTCTCTAATGGGGAAGCGCTAAGTATTCCAAGTACTTTTTCTTTCTCTATAAAAGCAATGTTAAAATCATCCGATAAATGATAATATAATTGGACTCACGATGTAGCAATCATTTATGACCAGGTCTCTTATGTGTCATTTGCTTATAGTCTTTAGTATTATTTATTTTTTAAAAACAGAATCCCTGCTGTGCTAAATGTACTTCATCAACGAAATACTATGCCAGAACCTTCTCCAAAAACCAATTTGTTGAAGTCAGTGTGGCCAATAAATGACACAAGGAAGCCTGCGAATTTTAGGTGGATCACCAGGTAACCACATAAACCTCTTCTCTACCCCATCCAACGTGAGAATTACAAAAGGAATATTGGGGCCTCTAGTTGGAACCATATGAGTTGGAATTAAGATTTTAATATTAAGCCATGGAGATGGGGACACCCACACAGCCTGAGTACCATGGGACTGGTCCTCTGGGTTGGAATCAGAGCAGGCACTGAAAGCCGTCAGTGTTACACCTTTTTGTTTTGTTTTCTGGCCTAGATCCAGCCGCACATGGCTGCTACATTCAGTCTCAGACTTCTTTGCTCTGGAGCAGAAAGGGCTGTGTAGGTTGAGCTGGCGAGCTCTCGATGGGTGCAGGACCCCAGGGTTAGCAGAGATGATCAGCAGCACTGAGATTCCTTTCACGCTGTGGAGGCTGGGTGGTGTCATCAGCTCTTAGGGACCATGGATGTGGCTGGTGGCAGAGGACAGGGGCTTGGGAATGCTCTAGAGAGCAGCCTTATGAACCTATTAATCACTGGGGATTAGGAATAGATCTGAGTAAAATTCAAGACCCAAACATCTTGTTTTGAGGAAGGAAATGCTATTTCTATGATCTTGTTTTTAATAAGAAAATAATGATCAGCTGGGCATGGTGGTGCACACCTGTGATCCCAGTATTTGGGAGGCTGAGGCAAGAGGATATTTGGCAGGTTTTAGGCTAGCCTCAGTAATTTAGTGAGACTCTCAGAAACTTAGTGAGACCCTATTTCAAAATAATAGTAAAAAAGGGCTGGGGGGGGTACAGTAGCTTAGAGGTAGAATGTCCCTGGGTTCAATCCCCAGTCCATACAACAAAAAGAAGAAAGAAAGAGAGAGAGAGAGAGAGAGAGAGAGACAGAGACAGAGAGAGAGAGAGGGAGGGAGGGAGAGAGGGAGGGAAGGAAGGAAGGAAGGAAGGAAGGAAGGAAGGAAGGAAGGAAAGGGAAGGGAAGAGAAGAGAAGAAAGAAAGAATCACCTACAATTCCACCACCCCTTCCCTAGGAACTTTTAACTTCCAGGTGTATATGAATCTAAAAATGTTTCTTTCTATCTTACTTGTCTGCTTTTTTCCTTCTACCCTGTAAGATTTTCTTAAGGTGAAGCTGCAAAGCCAAGCAGGGTGACCTGTGCTGTAGTCCAGGAGGCTGAGGCAGGAGGATCGCTTGAGCCCTGGAGTTCAAGGCCAGCCTGAGCAGCAGTGAGAACCCATCTCAATCAGAGCTGCATCATGAACTTCGGCCCAGATCACTTATTTCCATTTAAGATTTTTAGTGGTTGCTTAACATTTAATTTTAAGAGTTCCCTATCATTGATAATTTAGTTTATTATAAAAATATTTCCATCGTAACCCAGATTCTTGTTTGATTTTATTTTCTGGTAGATGAAAATTATGCCCCAATTCCCTCAACTCTGGGATTCAGCAACCTTTTCTTCCTTGTTTCCCAGTGCTTTTTGTGGGGGCCAGGGGAGACCTCCAGGTCTTTGCTTTGTCTCAGCTCTTTCCTCTAGGCCTGTCCTCCACTTGGTTTAGAGAATTGGTCTCAGTGCTTTAGCCAGAGAACTAATACTGGATGCAGTTTCTTTAAAATAATCTTTAGAGCTTGGCATAGTGGCACACACTTGTAATCCCAGTACTTGGGAGGCTGAGACAGAAGGATCGCAGGTTCACGGCCAGCCTCAGCTACTTAGTAAGGCCCTCTGCAACTTAGTGAGACCCTGTTTCAAAATAAAGATTAAAAAATAGGGCTGGAGGTGTAGCTCAGAGGTAGAATACCCCTGGGTTCAATTCCCAGTACCACACACACACACACACACACACACACACACACATAATCTTTAGATTGCCTCTGGTGATGTGAATGTGTAGCCAAGTTTAAGAACCCCAGCCAGATACCTCGTATACTAGCTTTGTCCTGTTGGAAGTTTTATCAGGACTATATCTTACCCTATTTCAAGGTTGCAATTTTCTCTACCATCAGAGCTTTTCCAGATGTCTCCTATTTTGCAGAAATTCCTATAAAATGTTATTCCATTAATGTCATGGGTTACCTTTATTCTGTAATACTGTTGTGTATTTGAATTCTGAACTTCAACTCTTTCCAAAGGAAAATACAACCTAGGTACAGTGCTTGCCACGTTGGTTATTGACGGATACCCACTTTCCTCCACTTATCTCTTTTGTTATCCTTTCTTCTTCTTGGCATGGCCGGATTCCTCAAAATTCACCATGGTGGCACCATCTTTCACCCCCACCTTCTCAGCTCTTGGTCTATCTTTGACTCTTTGTTGAGTCTGTTGGCATTCCTAAGGACTATAGCTCTAGCAGGATCTCTGTACAGTGGCACCATTGACATTTTGGGCTGTGGGTGGCTGTCTTAGGCCTGCTCAGATGTTTAGTGGCCTCCCTGGCTTTTCCTTTGCCCGCTAAATGCCAGTAGCAGTCCCTGCCTCCTTCCTCACCACCCCGGTTGTGTCAAAAAATGACTCTAGGCATTCCAAGTGTTCACTAGGGGACAAAAATTCCCCTGGGTTGAGAACCACTGAGCTATAGGGCTGTCAAGCATTCTCAATGTTAAAAAATATTGCAGCAAGTACATATAAAATACTATTTCACAAGTGAGAAAGTCTTTACTAATTTCATTGATTTTATTCCATCTGTCTTCTGTGATTGTCTTGAGTTCATGAAATTTTGCTTCTTTATTACTAAGATGGTTCAGCACATACAGAATGAAATGTAATTTAATTGTGAGTTTATAAGACTTTTCATATGAAGGAATTCATAGATCAAGAGATAGATTAGATTAGGATTAGATTAGATTAAATCAGATAAATCCTAGACCAGGGATCTCAATATTAGAATAAGGGAAAAAATGATCATTCCACTAATGGTCAGCATTTGGATTGAATTATGGCTCAAAAGACTTTACCTTGGAAAACAAGAACACATTTAACCAGCACGCTGATCCTTTGCTTCTATCCCCAAGGCTAAGTGTGCGAGGATTTTATCTTTATTATCGTCCTTCTGTGGTAAAGGTAGCCTATATTAAAATGTGCCTGCATCGCTACAAGGGAACCTAGCTTAGCGAACACTTTCTTACCTATTCATAGCTTAATGAACAAAAGACCCAGCAAGAACACATTATGAAAGCAGATAATAGAAGTGTAAACAAAAGTGCACACTCCTGGCTTCCTGTTTTCTTTACTGGTAGAACCGGCTAGAGATAAGAAGATAGAGCTCAAGTTTATCACTCAAAGGACATAGACAGTACCATTCATGGAAGTGAAAATTCAGTGTTTCCAAAGAGAAGGTTCATCTTAGGCCCAAAATTACATTTCCTTGAAGTTATATTTAGCATGATCCATTGACACCTTTGAGAGAAAATTTTAGCAAAAATGTGGCCAGAGCTAGCCATCATGCTAATGGTATTCCATTCAGTTGAAGAAGACGGCAGGCAGGCAGGGGGAGACTGAAGTGAAGATTCATGACTAGAAACCAAGTTGCCCAGATGGAGGGGGCTTTGGGGCAGTATAGATTCAAGGAGAATCTTCTGCTATGCTTTGCATTTCTAAAGCCAACATTTGAGCAATAGTTTTATTCCCCCTGAGCATTTCAGGAAAGAAGAGCCTTCATTTTAATGGCTGTCCCCAGGCTTGCCTTTCCAAGACTGCCCGAGTTTTCCAGCCTTGAGTCAAGTTTCTCCAGGCAGTGCAGCCTATAGCCCAGGTGCTGTGGAGTGCATTAACCAGGAGGTAGCTGAGCGATCTGTCCTGGAGTTACTAGAGAGAAGAAAAGCATCCCTTGGCCAAATACAAATAGAGTGAATTCAAAAGGGAAAGGTATTTTATTCCAGGGAATGCTTTTTGTTGCTTTGAATTTGAAAAAACACAGCTCCTTTAGTTATTTCATTCTGGTACATCCCCCTCAGGGTTTCTCTCCCATTTGCAAGCAGTTTTCAAAACTGCCAGCAAATGGGCTTGTGCCACCATTGTCTTCACATTCTGCATGTGACAAACATGTCGTGTCTTTTCCTATGGCTTGCATTCTCTTAACCACCTGAAAACTTCAGTTAGTATACCTTTGTTTTGGCCCAAAGTAATCAAATAATTGATTCCATCATAGAGTCAGGCTGGGTGTGGTGGTATATGCCTATCATCCCAGTACTTGGGAGGCTCAGACAAGAGGATCTTAGTTTTGAGGCCAGCCTCAGCAACTTAGGGACTGTCAACAATTTAGCAAGATCCTGTTTCAAAATTTTAAAAAAGGGTTGGGGGTATAGCTCAGAGGTAGAATAAGCTTGAGTGTAATCCCAGTATAAATAATAAACAAACAAACACTGTTGGATTCTCAAGTCTCTAGAAAATGCCTCAATCTTTCACTGTCTTGTTTTGTAAGTTACATTACCAATGCTTCATGCAGAGAGAAGGAATGGATGCCTATTAGCTGTCTTTAAAGACAAGAAAAATTAATCATGATGGATCTCATGATAATAATAATAATCAGTCTAGTACCGCCTGCCCATTTGACGGGACACTTTCTTCGTTCTGGAACCGTTGCTTTCCTGCATATTTCCATGTTTTATCCTCACAGCAGCCCTGACATATGGCCAGGTTAGAGCCAGTCCTGGGGAACCCACTTCTCAAATCCAACTCTGGAAATGGTAATAAGGAGTGTGGTCTTCAGCTTAGTAGTTCTATAAAGGGAAGAGCTTTGTGCTGACACTCACTCCCAAGCGGCTTCATGGAGAACATTCCTAGATACCACACCCTCTCTCCAACTTTACTCCCCTTAGCAGGTACTGACACACACCCTACTGACTGTGCCCCCCACCACTACAGTCTCTCAGGATCATGTCAGTTCCTCTTTTAATTCCCCTTTCAAACCGGGCATGGTGGTGCACATCTGTAATTCCAGTACTTGGGAGACTGAGACAGAAAGATAGCAGGTTCGAGGCTAGCCTCAGCAATATAGCGAGACTCTCAGCAACCTAGCAAGATCTTGTTTCAAAATAACAACAATAAAAAAGGGCTGGGGGTATAACTCAGAGGTAGAAAGCCCCGGGGTTCAATCCCTAGTACCCAAACAAACAAACAAACAACAACAAATTTCAAAAAATGCTGTTTCAGCAAGGAATGTATTAACCACTGTGAAAATTCTTTCTTTGCCGTTTTCCACCCCCGGGAAGGATGGCTTGCCCTAGAGTTAGCATCCTTCTCTCAACCCGAAAAATTCTGTGCTTTGTTTCACATACACGAGGAAATGGAGGTTAAGTAACTAAAGCAACTTGCCTAAGATCCTCCAGCTATTAAACACCAAATATGGATCGGAAGCAGGGTCTGTCTGTTTAATGGCTGATAATTCTATCATCTGTATATGATCCCATGTATGTCAATGCTTAATGTCTGGTTTTATATATTTCTAATCAACATTATTTAGGCGCAGTGATTCCTTGGAGCCAGAACTGACAAGTCTAAGTGTGCCCAGAGGAGTTTTAAGTGGGTTGGAAAAACTTGTTAACTGGGTTGTTTATTTTAAAAGGAAATAAAAATCCCTTTGGCTATAAAGTTGGAGGCAGCATAATTAAATGGGCATCCCAAAGTACAGTGTTTATGAAAAGTCTTCTAGACTAACAGGTTTCTTCTTCCTCTACCCACACCACCAGTCACCAAGCCGCCATTTCTCCTCTGTCCAATCAACATCCGTCGCTGGCCCCAGGCCGTAGCTTCTGTTTCACCTCTCCGAAGAGGGAGGTGGGTGGATGGGATTTCACAGTTGTCCTTGTTGTTAATAATGTAATGGAATCTCCATTTGACGGACTTCCAGATCCACTGCCCATGGTCTAATAGGGACTTTTGTAACCTTTCTTGTTTCTAGAAATACTCTTCAAACTCCACGTCTCACCCCACTAATTAATGGTTCTCTACCCTGGCTGCCCTTTAGTACCACCCAGAGGACTTTTATAAAGTGTTGATGCTTAGACCCCATTGTTTATTGATTCAATCAAAGTCCTAGGGGTGGGGGAGGAATCTGTTGTGCACCTCCTGGCTTAGATGACCATCACATTAAAGTAAGTTCCTGTTAGGATATGAATTCAGACAGGTGCTTTGGGAGACTGCTGCATGGGTTGAATTTTGCTGGTTTCATCAAGGAATTTGTTAATGGCTGTGATGTTCTTGCTTATAATGGAGGGAGTATTAGTGAACTTTGCCACAGTGATGTCGAGTGACAAACCACCCAAGACTCGGTGGCTTGCATAGAGAAGTGTGTATTCCTTGCTCGTAGTTGTATAGGTGACTGGGTGTCGGTGACCGTCCTGTGGCCACCTGAGGGGAAAAGAATGACGCAGACCCAGAGCAGATTGAGAGGGGCAGGCCAGGGGATCTCACTCTATGGCGAAGGCTCTGCTGGACACTGGTCCACAGCTTTTCTTCATTTTTGAGGGGGGAGGTTGAGGCATGGATGCTCCTGCATACGTGCAGCAGTCAAGAGGTAAAATTTAACTAGTATATGTGCAGTGAGGGCTAGAGGTAAATGTTTAACTTGGCTGGCCACAGAGCAATTGTAGGGAGTAAAAGCACAGAGGATGTGCAGAGGGTCCTTGAGACAATGTTTGACAAGTGGGATATTTGGGAAAGGGCGCCTGCAAGAGACCCAGGTATATTTACCTTGGAGGAAAAGGCTGCTTCCAGCCAGCTCATCAGTCTGATCATGGCTTTCCATGATTGTTACACCTTGCCTAGGCAAACATTAACCTGCTTCTGACAGTCGCATCCTCCACAACTGGGATTTGGCGGATCTAAGCTGTGCTCTGCAGGGTGGTTTTGCACCCGGCTTCAGATACACTGCCCTTTTATCCCAGTGGCAGAGAGGCTCATGTTGCTTCACAGGTTTTGCATCTTCCTTGGATTCCATCAAGTGCTTGGGACATACACTTGTCACGGCAGGGCACTGGCATGCAGAGGCAAGCTCATTTGTGTTTACCATCCTCTGCTCATGTCATGCCTCCTACGGTACCTTTGGAAACAGTCATTCATAGGGCCAGCCCAACACTGAAATAATCCAGGAAACACTGAAACAATCTAATGTGGGGTGGGGACGTATCCTCTGCCACAGTGAGTGAGGAAAGAGGATCTATGGCAAAAGTCCACGCTCTCACTAGAAGAAATGCAAACTTGTTGGCAGTATCTTAGAGCGCAACTGGTGTGTATGTGGGGGGGGGTACTTTGCTCAAGGTTATTTATAAATTCTCATTAATACTATAATCAATGTTTCAATACAGTGTAGGCTATATTGCAGTGTCTTATCTAGCATACATTTTTATTTAGTAAAAATAAATGAATTGAGTTAATAAACCCAAATATGTGACATTATGTTTACCCAGGGATGTTCTACCTCTGAGCTACACCCCCAGCCCTAGCTTTTATTTTTTATTTTGAAACAGGGTCTCACTAAGTGGCAGAAGGCCTTGCTCAGTTGCTGAGGCTGGCCACGGACCTTGATCCTCCTGTCTCAGCCTCCCAAGTACTAGGATTACAGAAGCGCGCCACTGTGCCCAGCTAGAACACAACTGATTAAAGAAGGACTGGGTTTTTAACTGTCGTGTAAATCTGAAGTTATTCCAAAATATCACTATAGCATGCTGACTTTCATTCTTTGGGATAAATACGGGGGAGTGGTGTAGCTGGGTCATATGGTGACTCTACTCCTAGTGCTTTGAGGATAAAAGGTTTATTTTAAGAAGCAAGAAAGGAAAGACTGGGCTTGAGGAGAGTAAAGAGGTCGCTCTAGTCATTGGCAGTGTTGAAGCAGAGTACAGGACCTTGCTTGGTGGGAAACGTGTGCAGAGGACGCAGCATGAGCTGATTGTCTGCCATACTGGTTGGATTCGTCGGTGACCTGTCGTAGGGGTGGGGGTTAGTAAGAATAGAGCATGACAGATTCGAGACTCAAAGTTGTCCCGATAGGCCATAGCCAACAAGATAAAAACAAATAAAGGGACAAACATTACTGTCACACATTTGGATTTATTAACTCAATTCATTTATATTTACTAAATAAAAATGTATGCTAGATAAGACACTGCAATATAGCCTATATTGTGTTGAATCATTGATTGTAGTATTAATGAGAATTTATAAATAACCTTGAGCATCACTCAGAAAGTATTAGTCTGCAAGGTAGATTAGGGACCGATGTCTCTAGTTGGCCATAGTAAACCTTCTGGCTGGAATCGATGCTACTGTTAACAATATCAGGAGCAGCAGGGAATGTTTGTGGTGGAATGTTTACCAAGAGTCAAGTTCAGCTAAGTGCTCTACATGGATTAGTTCATTCCTGAAAAAAAAACCCTATGAGGTAATGTCATCACCATTTCCCCTCCCTCCCTTCCTGTCCTTCCCCCTTCCTTCTTTCCCTCCCTCCTTCCTTCTTTCCTTTCTTTCTTTCTTTTTCTTTCTTTCCTTCCTTCTTTCTTTCTTTCTTTCTTTCTCTCTCTCTCTCTCTCTCTCTCTCTCTCTCTCTCGCTGCCTCTCTCTCTTTCTTGTTCATTCATTCTTTCTTTTTGGTACTAGGGACTGAACCCGGGGGCATCCTACCTCCAAGCCATACCCCCATCCCATTTTATTTTTTACTTTGAAACAGGGTCTTGCTAAGTTGCTCAGGCCTCCCAAGTACTGGGATTACAGGCAAGTACCACCAACACCTGGCTTTGCTCTCCATTTTACAGATGATAAACCTGAGGAATAGCAGGTTCATGTTACCCACCTGAAGTCCCACAGATAGTGATTGGCATTGCTGAGCATTCAACTCAGGGTGTTGATCCTATAACATGGGGTTGTAACCATTACACTTCATCGCATACCTATTGGGATTGACATGGCATTTCAAATATTAGCGCTTTCCCTAGGAGCCTTTTCTACTGTGTAATTAAAGGACTGTCCCTGGACACTTTGCTAGTGCAGCATATTTCTAGGGCTAGCTTGAGGAGCCGCTCTGTCTATGCTGGATAGATCTCTCTGGGACGGCTTCATAAGTTTCTGGAAACAAAAATGTGTTCCCAGAGTTGTCAAAAATCAGGTTCCCTTTCCCAAATCTAAGGCACCACCCCCAGAATCCCTTCAAGGGACAGTCTCTGCTGCTACAACTACCTCCCACTCTGCTATTGATTATTTCCAACTTGCCAGAGGCAGAGGAGCTGACAGGCAAGTGAAAGGCTGGGGTTTCCCAATCAATAGCCATTAAAGCTGCCTTTATTATGGATGGCGGGAGTGACTTGGGGTCAGGGTGATGCCTTTAACAATGAGAAGAAAAAAATAAGAGCTCGTGTTAGTAGCAAAAATGCATCTTTCTTCTGGGAGCTCCTAGATTCAGCCAAAGAAATACATTGGCAAATGTCATTTTTCTCTCAGGCATTAATGTTTCACATTTACGCATATACCGGAAAATATAAGTTTGGGGACTACTCTCAAAGGGGTGTGGAGTTGAACAAACTCTTGTGTGGTGCGTGTGTGCGTGCGTGTGTGTGTGCGTGTGTGTGTGCGTGTGTGCGTGCGTGTGTGTGTGTGTGTGTGTGTGTGTGTTGGCTCTTTGAACTGAAGGAAGAAATTTAAGTCAGCAATTTGATTCACCCAAAGACCTGACTTGATGATAAATCTGAAAGTATAGTTCATCCTTTTGTTGGAAGCAAATGAATAGGGGGCAAAAAGTTTATAGAGAAAGCTGGGGAGAGAGAGAGCAAGCGAGAGAGAGAGCGAGAGAGAGAGAGAGAAAGAGAGAAGAAGAGGAGGAGGAGGAGGAGGCAGAGGCGGAGGAGGAGGATGAGGACGAGGAGGACGAGGAGGAGAGAAATTTTGTCAAAATGGGAATGGGAATAATAATCAACACGTAGTGCTGGGTAGAGTGATTTGTTGTAAAAGCAGGAGGTCCCTAAGCGTGTGTAGTCCTGTTGAAATGCACAGAATGGCGAGAAAATACTTAACATGTCACAAGAACGGGGTCGCAGACTTCTTGAGCCCAGGGAAAACATGAGGCGTGAGGCCACAGCGGCCACGGTCATTCTGACCTAGTTTGCTGCAGACTCCCCAGCGCCATAAAGACCATTTCCTCCAGTTCAAGCTTGCTCCCACTCACCGCAATCCATACCTGGGTTGCATACACAAGTGACATCTCCCAGTCACCATCCTGTGCTACTTACTCTTGACCAGCGTGACTGTGACAACTGCTTTGCTGGAATCTCCTTTTTTTTCTATTTTTAATCTATAAAAACCCAGGCCCCTCAAATGCTATTTCGGGAGCACTTATGCTAGGCAACTAAAATATGTGTTTTCTCCCCAGATAGCTGTCTTCATTTTGGCTAACTTCTTCTGTCCCCCACTCTCTGTGCCTCAACTTCCCTTCTAGGTTGACACACAATAAGAAAAGGAGAGAAAATATTTTCACACAAAACATGAACATGTTCAGAGTAAGTAGGAGTTAGCATGGTATAGTCTTACATGTTTATTTATTTGCTTTTTTTTTTACTTTTACTAATGCATTGTAATTATACATCATAGCGAGGGGCTTACTTATTTTTGATAAAAAGAAAATTATCATCAGTCACACAATTTTCAGCTCAGCTCAGCAAGCCAAGCACTTGACTGTGTTGTCCTGCAAATGTTGCTCTTGTTACTGAACAGAGGCTGGGCATGGAGGTGCATGTCTGTAATCCCAGTAATTAGGAGGCTGAGACAGGAGGATCGCAGGTTCAAGAACAGTCTTAGCAACTTTGTGAGACTCTCAGCAACCTAGCAAAACCCTGTTTATTTTTTTATAAAAGGGGTGGGGGTTGGGGGTGTAGCTAAGAGGTGGAATGTCCCTGTCTTCAGTCCCTGGGAACACACACACACACACACACACACACACACACACACACACATATTGCAGAAAGAGGAAACTCTAGGACAAATACTACAGACTTTAGAGAAAGGGTGCAAATTAGTACAAGGGAATGGTGTGTAGCTCAGTGGTAGAATATTTGCCTAGAATGCATGAAGCCCTGGGTTCAATCCACAGCACTGAAAAAAAAAGTATGTTAAGGATCTGACCCTGACAGTTACAAATTATGGATTTCCCAGTTCTTTTAACCCTTTAAGCCTCATCTCCAGATGGAGAGAAATTCTGTCTGTATTCAGGACATCAGAGTGGGGCAAGATATGATACGACTAAAATGCTTTATGCCCTCCGGGAAGCAGGTAATACTTATAAATGAGGTATCTTCAATATTGTTTGTTTCAATGTAACTGCTTCTTTCTATCGCATTTGTATACTTCTTAGTGCCAAGAGATTTTAAAAAATACCTAGACAGACTGTATATAAATAGGTGTGGAATAGACAGATGAGTAAAATCAGATTCCTTAGGCGGTGGTTTTTAAAGATAAATCAGGATAACTTGTTGCTCTTAACTCAGAACAGGGGAAATACAGAAAAACGGGAATACAGAAGAATACCCAGAAAAATAGGTAGTAAGGTAAAAATAAAAGAGCATATCAGAATGGACTAAAATCAGAGATTTGTGATATTAGAAGTTCCACATTAAAACTGGGGATTGGTAAATGATAGATGTTCTTGATGTTTAAGACCCCCCCAAAAAAAAACCCCAAATAACAACAATAAAACCCTACTTAGTAAAAGCTGTCTGGAGAGAGCCCAAGGACATAGAGCCAGTTATAAATCTGAGAGTAAAGCTAGGAGTGGTGGAGCATGCCTGTAAACCCAGTACTTGGGAGGCTGAGACAGGAGGATGGCGGCAATTTAGCGAGGCTCTGAGCAACTTAGTGAGACCCTGTTTCCAAATAATAAATAGGGCTGGACGTGTAGCTTGGGGTAGAATGCCCCTGGGTTCAATCCCCAGCACCACCAAAAATAAAAATAGATCTGGGAGTAAACCAAAGGCAAGTGGATTGTAGCCTCCAGAGGCAGAATCTGCAACTCATAGTTCCTTGTATTTTTGAATGTCTCAAGCCACAGCGGTTGCTTAATAAATATTCATCCTTTGAATAAAACACAGAGAAGGTAAAGATGGTGTACTCGAATCACAGTGGAAGTAAGATGGTTGTGTTACTGAATCCCAGATTGGGACAAGCCTTTGGGAAGAAAGAAAAAGAAATTTATTGATTTGCTAGCAAATCGGAGAAACCAGTGAACTTAAGCGTTCAGGAGCAAGCTCCGGATTCTTCCAGAACAAAGGAATCAAGTGTCTTTTAAGAGTTAGCCCTTCAGGGTCATGCTGGTGTCTTATCAGAAGAATTCATGTTGAAATCATCCTTGAGTTGGTTCTTATTCAGATCCACAGGCCTAGGTCATGCTGGAGTGTTAGCAGAAGGGACACAATTTATGTTAAGTCTCCCTTGAGTCAGCACTTATGCAGAGCCACAGGGGCCAGGTATTCTTTGTCAGTAAATGGATAAGAACATGTTGTTTGTTAACAGGGGGTGAAGAAAAAAGGGGGAGGACAAAAGAGGAAAAATGTCACCTTTGAAACAGGCTTTCTGTTAGCTGCCAAGGTCAGAAGCTGCCCCCCCCCCCATACTATGAGTATTACCAGAAAAAGAGAGGCAAGTTTTGATAAAAAAAAAAAAAGAAAAACTGGATATAATACAAGACTAAATGGTGGTTGGGAAAAAAAATCATTCACTAGTGTTTGGAAGAGAGGAAAAGGAATTTTGAGTAGGGTCTGTGTGAGAACAGGTCACAGGATTATAGGTGAGCAAGAAAATTGTTCCAAAGAAATGTTTTTTTTCTTCACAGGGGGCCGCTCTCCTGAAGGAAAATCTTGTATTGGCCGATGGATAAGAAAGCTTCCTCCAACACAGGAACAGGTAAAATGAGTGCATTTGTAAACACTCGTCACAAGGAAAAGAAGCTGATTGCCCCAATAAGTAACTAAAGGCCAAGGAGGATGTTTCTGAAAATTAGGCCCAGCCTCAACACAAAAGTGGTTGCTTCAGTAACACAGGACTCGCCATCACTAGAGATATTCACCTTAGGACTCAGAGCCATGGGGGGTAGTTATTGGGGGCATTCAAGTACCACATGGGGGCTGGGTTACTTAGCCTTTGATTTGCCCTTCTGACCCTGAAATTTTATGATTCACCACTCATTAGTAAGGGCCCATTGCGCCTTCTTAGTCCCCAGCTGGGTGTGCGGGCCCCTTCCTTAATCAGTACAACTGACACTACCACCATTCTAACAACAGCATCTCCACGGGCAGAAGAGACTTGGTTTGTAGCACCTGCTGATTTCTGTGGACAATAATATGAGCTTTCTCATGGCTGAGCTTTCTCAGTCATGCCTTGAGCTCCGTGGCAAACAGTGTGTCAAAAGCCATCAAGCTGTAAGGAAGGGCCACAATGACCAAGTTCAAGTTACCCACGTGACATCACCAAACCTGTACTTGCGCTCACAGTTGGCTCTCACAAACCTGATCAAGATGACACCAGCATGTCTCTGAGTACCTTGCTCCAGGATCCATGATGTTTTTTAGGTACATGTGATCAGTTCCTAAGCTTTGAGGGTTGCCAGGTGACTGGGGAAGGCAGTCCATGAGGGAGGAAAAGACTCCACCCACTGGTCCTGATAAACCGTTCATAGGCTCCATCCCTAGCGTCACCATGACCATCGGGGCAAGATGAAGCCGTTGCCTCTTCTCACTTCCACACTGACCCTTAGGATCTAGCTTTGGTGACCTTCCCCTTGACATGCATTAAAAAGATGTCAAAGAGCCGGGCGTGGTGGCGCACACTTGTAATCCCAGTACTTGGGAGGCGGAGACCGAAGGATCCCGGTTTGTGGCCAGCCTCAGCTACTTAGTGAGGCCCTCCGAAACTTCGTGAGACCCAGTTTCAAAATAAAGTATAAAAAATAGGGCCGGGGATGTAGCTCGGAGGTAGAATGCCCCTGGGTTCAATCCCCGGTACCGCAAAAAAAAAGATGTCAAAGAAAATGCAAATGTGTCCTTGGTACAGGTGCCCTCTACCCCTCTCTGCATTGATCCCTGTTTTCCCTGGTTCTTGGGACTTGGGCAAATTTTGATGCACCCTGTAATATTACTGCCCCCACTCCTCTGAAGCTTCATTTCTATTAAATTTTCAAATCCTCCTAACAATATCCTCCTGTTAATGTCCAGGATTTACATATGGGGAATCTGGGGCACAGAGAAGAGAGATGCTTTGCTCTAGGCCACACAGCCTGGAAGCAGCAGAGGTGGGGTTGAGGCCAGAGAGGCTGGCTGCAGAGAGCCACCTGCCAGTGGGGAATAGTCAGGAGCTTTCTCAGCCTTGCCTTGAGCTCTGTGGCAAACAGTGTGTCAAAATCCATCCAGCCGTAAGGAAGGGACTTCCCTACTAGATAAAGCAGGAAAAGTAAAAAAGGAAGTTGCTAGAAGAATGGATCAAATTTGGCGACAGCTTTGGCTCTGCTGTGAGAAAGACTGTGGGCCAGATGATTCATATGGTTACAATGGTTAGAATTATCAATGCCAATCTCCATATCATGTATGGGGAAAGGAGGGAGTGGGAGGGAGCTGGGGGGAGCTCACCGCGTGCTGTGTGCGTGTCTGTCCCTATCACTCTGAACTTCATTATCATGTGAACGCAACACTACAATGCACCAAAAAAGTGTATTTAAAAAACTACCAAAGAGAAATATATATATAAGAGAAATATATATATGAGAGAAATATATAAGAGAAATATATATATCAGAGAAATATATATATCAGAGAAATATATAAGAGAAATATATATATAAGAGAAATATATATAAGAGAAATATATATAAGAGAAATATATAAGAGATATATATAAGAGAAATATATGAGATATATATAAGAGAAATACATAAATATGAGAAATTTATATATATAAGAGGAATATATATATATGAGAGAAATATATATAAGAGAAATATATATATATGAGAAATACATATAAG
>PVJS01026715.1:0-26794 GCA_004027185.1 Glis glis
GATGCTCTCCCTAATATGTGGGAGCTAGGGAGAATAGGGCATAGGAGGGACTCCAGACAAAGATGGAGAAAACCTCAGATGAGTAAAGAAGGTCACCTAATTGAGGGAGATGGGAGGGGGGAAGAGGGAAACACCCTAATGCTCAGGATGTACATACACAAATATATCAAAGTCAACTACTATGCTGAGCAGGAAAAGGAGGGAGGGGGGAGGGAATGTGGGTGGAAATTAGGGAAGGGCTAATTAACCGATGTGTGCATGTATACTTCTACCACCCTGAAACCCATCAAGATGTATGATTACACTGCACCAATAAAAAAGAAGGAAAAAAATCAGAAGCTTTTCTATATGCCAACCATAAATCCACTGAAAAATAGATGCAGAAAACATTTCCATTCACAATAACCTCAAAAACAATAAAATACTTAGGAATAAATCTAACCAAGGAGGTAAAAGACTTCTACAACAAAAACTATAAAACACTAAAGAAGGAAATTGATGAAGATCTTAGAAGTTGGAATGATCTCCCATGCTCTTGGATAGATGGAATAAATATCATCAAAATGGCCTTCCTTCCAAAAGTTATCTACAGATTGCATGCAATCTCTATTAAAATACTATGGTCATTCTTCATAGATATAGAAAAATCAGTCCTTAATTTCATATGGAACAACAATAGTTCCAGAATAGCCCAAACAGTTCTCAGCAATAAGAACCATGTGACCCAGCTATCTCACTCCTGAGTATTTACCCCACAGAAGTGAAACCAGAGCCCCATAGTAACACTTGCATATCTACGTTTATAGGTGCACAATTCACAATTGCCAAACTATGGAACCAGTTGAGATGTCCATCAACAGAAGACTGGATTACAAAATTATGGAATATATACACAATGCAATTCTACTCAGTCATAAAGAAGAACAAAATTATGTCACTTTCAGGTAAATGGATGGAACTGGAGAACATTATACTAACAGATCAGTCAGTCACAAAAATTGAAAGGTCAGATGTTCTCCCTCATATGTGGAGGCTAGGGAGAAATTGGGACAGAGTAGAGACTCCAGACAAAGGATGAGAAATCTTAGTCGAGTGAAGGAGAGGATCTAATTATGGGATGGGGGAGGGGTAAGGAAGACTTGAAGAGAGAAACCACTCAGTGGACATGATGTACATATATAAACTTATCAAAGCCAATTGCTGTGTTGAGCACAGGCAGGTGGGGAGGGAGAGGGAGTGGGGTGGGAACTGGGGGAGGGCTCAACGAGTGCTGTGTGCATGTATGCCTCTACCACCCTGAACTTCATCAAGATGTATGATTACAATGCACCAATAAAAAATATGAGTTGCTACTTATCTCTTGTATCTTTTAACATTCCTTCTTTCTTCCGTATTTTTGGCAATTTCACTGCAATGTGTCAGGTAGAGGTTCTTTTCTTATCAAGTCTAGTTGAGGTTCTCCAGGTCTCCTGTACATGGATGTCCATGTCTTTCCCTAGATTGAGGGATTTTCTGCTATTTTTTTTTTTGCTGAAAATGTTTTCTGTGCTCTCAGCATGTAGCTCTTCTCTCTCCAGTGTGCTGATTACACAGATGTTTGATCTTTTGAAGTTGTCCCAGAGATCTTCTATGCTCTTCTCATTCTTATTTTTTTCTTTATTGGTGTCTAGATGTATTGTTTTGGCAGCACTCTGACACTCTGCTCCTCAAGCTCTCATACTCTTTTCTGCTTGACTTAGTCTATTTCTGTAGCTTTCGACTGATATTATTATTTGATTTACTGAGCTTTTCATTTCCAATATTTCTGTTTGTTTCTTTTTCAAAATATCTATCTCTTTATTAAATTGCTTATTCATACCCTGCATTGTCTTCCCCAATTTGGTCAACTCTTTGTATTCTCTTGAATTTCATTGATCTCTTAAAAATCATTCTTTTGTATTCTTTTTTGAGCACTTAATTCACTTGATATCTTTCGAATCTGTTACTATGGAGTTATGAACCTCAGGAGGTGACACAGTACAATGTTTGTAAATATCTTATGTTTCTTTGCTGAGATTTGTGCATCTGCGGCAATGGATATCTCTTCTACCTTTATGTGGTGTTCTTTTCAGTATACGGCTTTCTTTTTCCAGTGTGTCTTATGGTATCAGTTTGTTGTATACTGTTTACTTTATTTTAAACTGGACCCTGAAGTGTATTCTCTGCATTTTTGTTGTTTATGGACTTGTAGGTTTGAGCACAGAGCATACTGTATTGAAGTCAGAGGGACCCACTGTCTCTGCAAGTCTTGTCTGCGTGGGGACACTCTGGTGCTTCAAGTGGATGTGGTGTGGGTAGCCGAGCATGTGGTATGAGCCCTCTGTGGCTACTCCTACTGTGGTAGCCCCTATCAGGATCTGGGGATTTTTACAGGCACTATTGAAGGTAGCTGTTACTTGAAATGGATTCTGATGATGGTTGCTCCAGTCGGGTTGAAAGGCTAGAAGCTCTCGTCTCTGCTTAGAGATTGGTGCAGACTTAGGTGCTTCACAAAGAGTGGTAGGGACTGGAATCAAAGGTTCCCTGTATGGGAGCTGGGCGTGGTGGCGCACGCTTGTAATCCCAGTACTTTGGGAGGCGGAGACCGGAGGATCCGGGTTCGCGGCCAGCCTCAGCTCTCTGTCTCTGTCTCTGTCTCTCTCTGTCTCTGTCTCTCTCTGTCTCTGTCTCTCTCTCTCTCTCCTTAGTGAGGCCCTCCACAACTTCGTGAGACACAGTTTCAAAATAAAGTATAAAAAATAGGGCCGGGGGCGTAGCGCGGAGGTAGAACGCCCCTGCGTTCAATCCCCGGAACCGCAAAAAAAAAATAAAAATAAAAAAAGGTTCCCTGTATGGGATTCATCTTCAGTCATATCAGCCCTACATGATCTGCCTAGGTGTGACTGCAGTTGATGTAGAGGACCTCCATGTATGTCAGAAACCATTGTGATTTCCCTCTCTGCACTGCTATGGAGGTATCTTCTCAGGAGCCAGACTTCGACTTCCCATTAGACGTGCCTAGCTGAGGAAGGATAGATAGCTAGGACCTTGTATCCAGCAGAGTTTTGGCAGGACTAGGTTGTGACCGAGTTGGGCTCAACTCCTGTCATCTGAGCTGCAAGTGTAACTCAGAGGCTGAGCACCTGCCCAGTAGGTACAAGGCCCTGGGCTCGATCCCCGTCACTGAAAGGAAATGAACAGAGAAGACATGAAGATTAATAAAAAGGAGAATGGAGAGGAAAAATAAAAATAGAAACAGTATTTCACCGTGTTTGTTAGCTATTCTTGCTAGGCTCTGGATTCACCCGCTTTTGTTCTCTTTGCTGTCAGTTTGCAGTGGTCAACTGGGGCCATTCAACTTCTCCTGTTCCACACCTGTTGCTTTGTTTCCGTCCCATGGAGGGACAGACGAGGTGCTGAGTGCCTCTAGCCTGCCATCTTCCCAAGTCCTCTGTGCACTGATTTCCATGGTGAACACTCCTTCCTGACATCTCTAACCTGCCCTGTGGGAAGGCACTGCATTGTGAAAGGCTGCACTTGTATTTTCCGGGTTGATGGTTGCTGGGACATGGGTCTTGGCCGAGCCCTCCACATGACCTGCACTGGCACTTGGTGTGGGCTCTCGCCTTTGGTTAAGGTTTGCCTGTGGTGTATGTGAAACTTGTGAAGTCATTCTTTTCCTTGAAAGCTGGTGTCACCATCTTTTTGGGGGGGGCTAGGAGGAGTATTTCCATTTATTTTATTTTATTTTTTATATATATTCATTTATTGGTGCATTGTAATTATACATTTTGATAAGTGTCAGGGTAGCAGCATCATACATGCACACATTGTTCATTTAGCCCTCCCTCAAATCCCACCCTATTCCCTCCCCCTTCCTTCCCTTTCACAATTGCCAAACTTTGCAACCAGCCAAGGTGTCCATCAACAGATGAATGGATTACAAGACTATGGGATATGTACACAATGGAATTTTACACAGCCATTAAGAAGAACAAAATTACATCATTTGCAGGGAAATTGAGAGAACTAGAGAACATTATGCTAAGTGAGATTAGTCATGAAGAGTGAAAAGTCGGATGTTCTCCATTTTTACTTTTAGACTGCTTTCAGTTGAATTCTTTTTATATACTTTTATTGGTGCATTGTAGTCTCACATCATAATGTCGTTCAGAGTGATAGGGATATGTTCTTGGTGCCTTAAGTTTAGCCTGTCTCTCCTAGCTTCACTCTTTACTGGACTTTTCACTTCTTTTTGTTATAGGTTGCTGCTAGTAATTGCCTGTTTCTGTGAATGGCCTAGAAGGCTCTTTTAGAAAGCTACCTTTAACATGGAGAGATGTCCAGGGCTACCGGATATGCCCCTGATCAGTAGCAACTCTCATCTCAAGGACAAACCTTATTTTATTCTTTTAACTGCAAGGGGACAGTTATTTCAGGACATTAAGGGAAAAAAAAAAACTGCAGAGGAGATTCATGAGCTGTTTTATTCCCTATGAAGTACAAGGTGTGAAATGTTACCTATATTGCTTTCAGTTTGCCATCTGAGAATGAGGCCATTTCTCATTCATAGGTTCTGCGTTTATGTTGGCAGGAGCATGATAAGAACACAAGGACACATGAGAACAGACTCCTTAGGGTTTTCATTTTTGTTTGTTTGTTTTATGGTACTGGGGATCAAACCCAGGGGAATTCTACCTCCAAGTTACAACCTTTTCATTTTTTTATTTGGAGACAGGGTCTCGCTAGGTTGCTGAGGATCTCGCTAAGTTGCTGAGGCTGGCCTTGAACCTGCAATCCTCCTGTCTCAGCGTCCCAACTTCTGGAATTATAAGTGTGCGCAAGAAGCCTGACTCCTCCTTAGGTTTTAATGCTATTTGGCCTCATCAGGGGAGGCCATTTTACTTTAAATAAAGAGAGAAAATGATAAGGTAAGGAAGTAGGGTTCTTAAACAGAGATTTGGCATTTATATATGTCATTTCCTTCCTTAATATAGACAGAAATATTTACTCAAGAGTGTTCCATATCTCTTTTGTAAACAATAGTAAAACCTACTCATTTTCTCCACTACAACCAAAAGGGGCTGTGTTACACTGCTGGTGTCAGGGGATTTCCAGATCCCACTGGGAGTGAAGAGCTGAGGACTTACTGAGGTTTGCACATAACTTCCTATATTCTGTTTGATCCTTGTATTTTTAAAGAATTTCTGTTAAAGACCCGAGGAGACTTCTCTTAACTTCCTATCTCACTCATTAATTTATTCCTTTGTTCGTTGATTTAATCGGGCCTATGTAACCAAAATTTATAGGCAGAGAACAGATGCTAGACACAGTACTGATAAAAGAACAAGATGTGATTGTATTTAAAACAGACTTGTGTTACAAAGGTTTCTTTTGTCAGGAGGTAGAGGGGATTAAAAGTGTGGCCTCTGTATTTCTTTTTTTTTTTTTGCGGTACCGGGGGTTGAACGCAGGGGCGTTCTACCTCCACGCTATGCCCCCGGCCCTATTTTTTTTTATGCTTTATTTTTGAAACTGGGTCTCACGAAGTTGCGGAGGGCCTCACTAGGTAGAGAGAGAGAGAGAGAGAGAGAGATCGCGCGCGTGCGCATGCGCGCTGAGGTTGGCCGCGAACCCGGATCCTCTGGTCTCCACCTCCCAAAGTACTGGGATTACAAGCGTGCGCCACCACGGCCGGCTGGCCTCTGTATGTCTGAGCTGGGGACACAGAAGGAATCCCATTACCACGGTCTCCAGGTTTCATAGACAGACTAGAGATGAGGGTGAAACATCACCATCCGCAACATGGCAGTGGTTGCCATTGATCCTAGGGTTCTTTTAACCACTTTATTAAGTATCAGGAACATTGAGTAATGTTAGTCTGGCTTTATGATAATAAATAATATAAGTAATTAAAGTTGGAATGCTTTTATAAATTTGTGCATTATCAGTGTGGCAAACATATTCTTTTTTAACCATGAGGGAGACACTTTCCACAAGCTCATCAACAAATAGTTATGGAACTCAGGAATAAACTACCATAGACAGGCAGTGGTGTTCTACTGTCTTCTCTAAAGAATATCTGGTTATGTACACTATCTTTGATCTTTAATAACTCAAGTAAGCCATAGAAAGAATTATCTCATTTTGATGGTTAATAATGTTAGCAGTAGATGTGTTTTTGTGGGGGATATATGGAATGACAGGACAATATATTATTATCACTATCTTTATCTATCAGGATGTGAAAAAAATCAATTTAATTACAGTATAATTTGCCTCTGAGAATGTTTTTGAGCTTCAGTAGAAAACTGTACCAAGTCCTGGGCTAGCTATATCATTTTGGGCTGCTTTTTATTTTCAATAACTGCAAAATGAAAATGTGGGGCCTCTTTCAAAAAGTGAGGAAAAAGTGCTAAAATAGAACAGATATATAAAATAATATAAAATTCTAAGTAGGGAAAAATTACATTTTAAATTATTATCATAAGTGTTATTTGTCTTTAAATTGTATAGTGCAGTTTTAAATGCAAATATAGGAGCCTTTGACTTATGTGTGGAAACACTGAACTTACAAAATTTGCATTTTGCAGCTCAAATATCTATATTAAGATAAGTACTTCTGACCTTTGGATGGGGTCGTAGAGTTTACAGAGAACTTTCATATACATTACTTTGTATACACATTAAGGTAATAGCTGCTATCATCGTTTTGTTCAGGTGATGTATGACTGCTTACTGAGCCTATCAAGGTAGAGAATCTTATTTGAGATGATCTATTTCATTTATGCTGTATCTCCTCCTGCTAAATTATATTGCTATCATAAATACTTGGAAATCCGTAAAACCTATAAAACTGTTGTCATTTTTCATATTATTCAGCCCTTAATCAGATTATTTTTCTTGTATGATATCAAAATACTTTGGGATTTCTGTGATAAGAAATAGTAAAGTGTGTCAAGTTGCTGTGCACCCCAAATTATAGCTTTGCTCCTCACTCGCTCCAAAGCCTTACATGAGTCACTTAGCTCAGAGATAATCATAGAACACACCTCACAGGGTTTTCAGAACAGTACTTAACTATGATCTACAATCAGTGGAGAAAAGCTATTGTTATTCTTCCTTTCAGGGGTTCATTTTGTTGCTTATTAGCACTTGTATAGTAGAAGGAAAATTAGAAAAGAGGAGAAAATCTAGTGTTTGTTATTTTTTATACTTTCCAGAAATCTGGCAAAAGATTGATTTAACTTTCAGACTGATTGAAATAAAAAACTTTAAAAAATATTTAAAGATTGTATTTTTAATAAAGACTGCATTTTATTGGTTGAAACTCCAGGTGCCAGTTAGTTTCATACATTCCAAGGTTCCCAATTATACTCCTAGTTCATCTGGTAGCTGCTTTATCTCTGGGGAGGAGAAGCATTAGCCTCCTCTGGACTCTGAGCGGTGGAAAGATCAAAAAAGAAAAGAACACATTAGTGAAAATTCCTCATCGCTCAGAAAGAATCAAGCACACCCTTGCAGTTACTAGAAGAGGGCATAGGACCAATGCTCCAACATATAGGCACTGGTAAAAACTTCCTCAATAAGACCCCAATGGCACAAGAAATTAAAATAAGGATTAATATGTGGGATTGCCTTAAACTAAAGAGTTTCTATATAGCAAAGGAAACTATCAAGAATCTTAATAGAGAGTTGACAAAATGAAAGAAGATCTTTGCCAGCTACTCCTCCAATAGAGGACTAATATCTAGAATATATAATGAAGTCAAGAAACTTAACATAAAAAAAACCGAATCAAAGAATGGGCAAGTATACTAAATAGACACTTCAGAAAAGAAGAAATACAATGGCTAGTAAATATATGAAAAATGTTCAACACCATTAGCAATCAGAGAGAAGCAAATCAAAACTTCCCTGAGATTTCACCTAACCCCAATTAGAATGGCAATCATTAAAAACACAAATGATAACAAATGCTGGTGAGGATGTGGAGAAGTAGGAACTCTGATACATTGTTGGTGGGATTGCAAATTAGTGCAATCATTTTGGAAAACAGTGTGGAGGGTCCTCAGAAAAATGGGAATGAACCTACCATATGATCCAACTATACCACTTCTTGGTATCTACCCAAAGGATTTGAAATCAGACCACCATTATAACGCATGTATATCAATATTTATAGCAGCACAATTCATAATAGCCAAACTATGGAACCAGCCTAGGTGTCTATCAACAGATGAATGCATTACAAAACTATGGTATATATATACAATGGAATTCTACTCAGTCATAAAGAAGAGCAAAATTATGTCATTAGCAGGGAAATGGATGGAACTGGAGAATATTATGTTAAGTGAGATTAGTTAATCACAAAAAGTGAAAGGTTTTATGTTTTCCCTCATATGTGGAAGCTAGGGAGAAATTGGGATAAAGGAGGGACTCCAGACAAAGGAGGAGAATCCCTAGGAGAGTGATCATGGGAACGTAAGGGAGGGAGGCAGGAGGGGGCAGGAAGATTCAATGAAGGCAACACTTCAGTGGACATGATGTATACACACAAATTTATCAATGCCAATCACAGTGTCATGCGTGGGGAGGGTGAGGGAGTGGCGTGTATGCGGGGGGAGGCTCATTGAATACTGTGTGCATAAAGTTCTCTATCAGTGTGAACTTTATCATGATGTATGATTACAATGCACCAATTAAAAAAAAGAATCAGGCAATTGGGTCCCAGTTTAGAGTGAATGGTTAAGCTGTCTTTTCATAATTTAGGAGATTCAGAAATATCCACAAGCTAAAATCTAGATGCCTTATCCTGGAGCCATAAACTCTAAAATCCACCCTCAGAGACAGGTTATTACTGCAAAGCCTTTACTTTTATAATGAAGATACCCTGGGGGGCTGTGCCACTTTTAAGTTGCTAATTTACCTTATAATGCAATTAGTTTCTGAGCTTCTTTCTTTCAAGCTGAAGGGTCTCTTGAGTTTATAGTACAGAATGTGGTGGAGCCATGGGTAAGGACTCAAAGTAGGAAGTGAGCAGTGGAGGGGGAGCAGAAGACAGATTTCACCTTCAGGGAAGACACCTGCTGTGGGCCAGGAAGGAGTAGCCCGGGTTGTGCTCTTATACTGTCACAATAGCTGAGCACCCTTGGAAGGCCAAAAGAGCCAAGTCTTTGAGGATCTGCCCTGCTCTGTTATTCTTTGATTCCCTCCCCATTGTGTTTATGCTAGGAGCTCGTGCCACTCTGTCCTTAAGTTAAAAAACAAACAAACAAACAAACAAACAAGAGATTGATCTCAGGAGAATACAAACTGTTTCAAATCTTCCCAAATATTTTTGAAAGTTTATGTTGGCATACAAGTTTGTATTGATTCTAATATTATCTTATATTTGTAGCCCACTCTGTTACTATTCCCTATTTCTGTGCTGATATTGGCTAGCCCACAGTTGTTAGTTTCACAATAATTCAGGAGGTCTCCAGCTTTTTCAAAGAATGTAATTCATTTTCATATTCTGGAAACAAGTGTAATATTCAACTTAATGTTTTAAAATTATTGTTAGTGATAACTAACTATAGCTCCAATTCTAGGTCTTAAACTTGCTTTCTTCACTTCCTCAACATCAGATATGGAGCTGAACTTCGACTCCTCTTTAATCTTATAGCTGTTTGGAGCATATGAGGTATGTGTCCATGGTATTCAATGAGACTAAGTACAGAACTGGGTGGAATATTACTTTTTCTAAGTGGTAGGTTACTGGTACACTAGTGTAGATGTGTAGAAGTCAGAGCAGACAATCAATAGTCCTGAGGCCTGTGGGTTGTAAGAATGTTCTTCTGTGGAGACTTGTTGGTTGGCTATTCAAGACTAGATCCAACGTGGCTTTTGTTACTCACCAGAACTTCCTACTCAGTGCCCTGCCTTTATGCTTAATATCAGGCAAGGAGCGGTCAGTACAGGTGTAAACTCTTGTATTAGTTGAGGTTTTCCAGAGACATAGATGATATAATCTCCTAATGGTTCTATCTATCTATCTATCTATCTATCATCTATCTATACATATATACATATACATATATATACATATACATATATATATCATATATATATATATGACAAAGGGGATTTATTAGGGAAAAAGGCTCACACAATTATGAAGAATGAGAAGTCTCATGATAGATTGTCCATAAGCTGGAGAACCAGAGAAGACAGTAGTGTGGCTCAGTCCATGTCAGAAGGCCTAAGAGTGAAGGAAGCCAATAGCATGACTCTCGGTCAGAGGCTGAATGCTGGAAAGCCTCAAGGGGCTGCTGGTAGAAGTCTCAAGAGTCCAAAGGCTAAAGCATCAGAGTTCTGATGTCCAAGGGCAGGAAGGGAAGGACATCCTTTCTAGAAAAAAAAGAGAAGGAAAGAAAGAGAATTTGCCCTTCTTCTGCCTCTGTGTTCCATCTGGGCCCCTGGCTGATTGTATGGTGTCTGCCCATATTGAGGGCAGATCTTCCCATTCAGTCCACTGACTCATGTATCAGTATTCTCTGAAAACACCCTCACAACCTGCACATACACACCCGGAAATCAGGCTTCACCAGCCATCTAGGCATTGTTCTACCCAGTCAGATTGACACCTGAAATTATGCAGAATCTCTGCTTAAAGGGTCCAGATCATTAACTTATTGCTCCAACTTTATGTTATTTCCAACCATATCCAAAATCCTTAATATCTATTCCTAAACTTATTTTCTAGATTTCTGCTCTTACAAATCAGAAAACTTAAGTAGTTATTTTGGAATGTAGCACACCTCATGGGTCATATTTTGTACTTCACCTCTAGGGTCCTGCTGGGACTTGAGTCTAGTTAATAGGTCTAGAATAAAAAAAAAGGGGGGGGGAGGATTGTCTCTGAGGAAAATCATCATTTCTTGTCAAGCAACCACCTCAGGGGAGGCCATTACTATCTCTTCAAGCAATGTAGGGTTAATCCCCTCACAAAGACTTGGAAAGGTTAATAACACTGTAGGTTGAGGTGGAGGTGCTGCTGAGTCTTGGGTCGGAAGGCTGCTTCCTTTGGTTAAAGGAAAGAAGGAAAGAAGAAAAAGAAAGAAAGAAGGAAGGAAGGAAGGAAGGAAGGAAGGAAGGAAGGAAGGAGAAAGAAAGAAAGAGAAAGAAAGAGAAAGAAAGAAAGAGAAAGAGAAAGAAAAAGAAAGAGAAAGAAAAAGAAAGAGAAAGAAAAAGAAAGAGAAAGAAAAAGAAAGAGAAAGAAAAAGAAAGAGAAAGAAAAAGAAAGAGAAAGAAAAAGAAAGAGAAAGAAAAAGAAAGAGAAAGAAAAAGAAAGAAAGAAAAAGAAAGAAAGAAAAAGAAAGAAAGAAGGAAGGAAGGAAGAAAGAAAGAGACTCATCAGAGTTTAGGGCTTCAATGTTTCCATCTGCATCATAGTCTTCCCATATTTGTCCCTATTCCAATTTGCAGGTCCTATTTTTTCCTGATAAATGGCCCACTTTAACAGTATGCACCCTGTGAGGCTGAATTCAACTTCCTTTGTAATTCAGCCAATTGCATGATGAGAGCTTTTGCTTGATTTTCAGCAATTTTAGCCCTCTGGCCATAGGAAAGAAGCTTCTCCATCAGGGTATACTTAGAACCTTTCAGACTACTTGAGTACTTCTAGAGCTGGTAGTTTGAATCTATGAGCCTCCCCTTTTTTATAACTTTGTCCAATGACATTGGTAGTAATCAGTCAGCATCGCAATGTTCCTCAGTTTTCTAAAAATATTCAAAATTATCATATACAGAGTCACTAAATTCCTTGCCTCTTATAAGTGGTTGATAAGGAGTCCTTTGCTTGGGTTTATTCCACCTAGTCTCCTCAGAATCCTCTCTTCTTTTTGCCCACACATGTATTCTCCTTCTAATTCTCTTCATTTGTTTTTTCTCAAAAGCTTTGGCCTTTTCTTTTAGAGAAGACCTTCATGGTCCATTAAAAGTAGAGCCAAGATCATTAGTAACCTTTTCCCCTTCCTTGGAGGCAGAAAGGACAGTCTTCAATCATTCCAAAGGTGACGAGTAGGTGATGTATTTACATTTTAGGCCCTCCGTTCATGAATTCATTGCTTCCAATAAAGAAGGGAAAATTAAGTATCCATATTGAAGCGGGTGAAATTCAAAATCCTGTCACTCACTGTCTTCAGGAGTCATAAAAGCCAAGGAGAAATACTAGGCTATTAAAATATTTTAAATGTTGAAAAGTATTGCTCAAAGATCTACTTTGTTCTTTTTGTACTTCTGATATTAGTCTTTATAAGTTAAGGGTGATTTCTACCTACTAAGAAATGATGTGGGGGGGGATGGATGCATTTTTTAGCTACCTAAAAAGATATTACATATATTTATTTCAATAAACACTTATTAAGGAACACTAAAGCTAGACAGTATTGGAAAAATGGAAAATTCAGAGATGAATAGAACATAGGTTTTTTTTCTCCTGAAGAATCTTAGTTTAGCCAGGAGTGATAGCACATACCTATAATCCCAGCACTTGGGAGGCTGAGACAGGAGGATAGCAGATTTGATGCCAGCCTCAGCAACTTAGTGAGACCCTGTTTCAAAATAAAAATTAAGTAGAGTTGGGGATGTAGGTCAGAGGTAGACTTCACCTGGGTTCAATCCTCAATAAAACACACACACACACACACACACACACACACATACACACACACACACACACAAGTTTTCTCTTCTAGTCTAGAAGATAAACTAGATTCTAAAAACACATGAAACAAGGAGACAACAGAATTTAATTATTTTTTGCAGAGAAGTCAGATGCTATTTTGATTGGTTTAGCCCTATATATGACCTGATGTTTCTCTCATGAGGCTTTTAAATTCTACCCTTATTTTATATATTTGGCATTTGAATTACAATGTGCTGTGGAGAGGTTCCTTTAGGTCCTGTTTGTGCTTCTAAATGTCTTCTGTATCTGGACATCCACCTCATTCCCAAGGTTTGGAATTTCTTTCTGTTATTGTTTCACTGAATAGGTTGCCAATGCTATTAGCCTGCATCTCTACCCCTTCCTCAATGCCAGTGATTCTAATGTTTGGTCTCCTAATGTTGTCCCAGAGTTCTTGTATATTTTGATCATGGTTTCCCATTCATTTTTCTTATTGCTGTCTGCATGTTCAAATTCATATACCTTACCTTCAAGGTCTGAAATTCTTTTTCTACATGGTCTAATCTATCAGTGAGACTTCCAACTGAGCTTTTTATTTGATTTCATTTGAGTTTTCATTTCTAGTATGTCTCTTTTGGGTTTTTTTTCTTCTTTTCAGAATATGTATCTGTTTATTGAAATACTCTTATACATGCTGCATTTTCTCCCTTATTTTATTTCTTAGATCTTCTTTTATTTTGTTGATCATTTTAACAATCAACTTCTGAGTTCTCTATCTGGCATTTCCTCCACTTTGATGTATGTGGGATAAGTTATTGGAATATTGTAAACCTTTAGGGGTGTCTGATTACCTTGTGTTCTCTTATTTCCAGTATTTCTAAGTTGATTTTTGTGGTTACACATCTGCGCAGTGTCTGTCTGGCCTGTGTCTGCAGGCCACCTCTGTGGTGTTTGTCACTGCTGCTGGGGCATGAGTGGCTTTTGCTGGCCTCCAAGGTACATGTAATTGCAAGCCAAATTTTGTGCATGCTCAGCAGTGGCTGGTGTCTGTGGGGCACACACCTAAGGGCTGTCTTTGTGATATGCACAGCGCTGCTAGAGCCCAGGCAGCTTCTGCCATCTGCTGTGGTTCAGAAGCTGTGGCCAGTGACTGGGGCACTTGCTGCTTTCCAGGTGCCACATTCCCTGAGAGTGACTTGCTCTCTCTTCTGTCCCACCCACTCCCCTGGTTGTTGTTGGTGGGAGGGGGCTGTCAATCTTCAACTAGCAGTGATCTCTCTACACAGATAGATGGCCCATATCAAAGGCATTCCCCACGATAGTATTTGCTGCTATCTATAGGTGGGATGAAGCTGTATCGATTTAATTCCATCTAGTGAGGTGAGCTTGGGTATGTTTTCTACAAAATGCCTGCCCACCATCGCTTTCCACCAGCACTTTGAGATAAGATGTGTACTTTCACTCACTAAGTGGCTTTGCAGTTCTTTCCCTGGCGTAACTAATTCTGACTTTCTTTTCTGCACTGTTTCTGAAGTGAGACTGTCAGCTTTGCCTTTTGCTCTTTCTCCTTTTGTCACCCCTCCCCCAACCAGCCCTGGTCAGGGATCAGGGTTAAGGCATTCTTTCCCATTTTCTGTTCCAGTAACCAGAATTTCCAAGTCCCTCCAAGTCTCCAGCTGTGCAGTACTGGGTCTTAGTGCACCCCTCTGTTACTCCCCTCTCTGATCAGCTGCTTCAATTCCAGACTGTGGATGAGTCAAGATTTGCTGCCTAATTTTACTCCACCATCTTTCCTCCTTGAGATAATTGTTTCTACTTGGAATACATTGGGGCAGTTTCCCCAACATCTGTCCCTCATGTTTTCTACTGGGTAATATCAAAGGAGTTTGAATGCGATCAGTCTTCTCTGTGCTCTCGGGATATGCTCTAATTGCTCCTCCTAGTTAGTGTGACTCCATCCCCCTTTCATTAATTCAGGTCACCCAGGCATAAAGCAATTTGCTGGGTCATGGATATCAGTTGAATTTGCATAAATCTCAGGTATTTGCTTTTTCCTGAAATTCCAGGACACTTATGCTCTGTTTTCTTCTACTTGCTAGTTACTGCCATGTATTGATGTAAAGCAGGGAGATACAGACAATACGACTAGGAGAGAAACGAGGATAAGGACAAAGCTGATATATGTTCATCAGCTTGGTGGGTTTTTGTGCTGCCCATGAGAAGAATCAGATACAGGCACAAACGCAACGGGAACAAGACTCTTTATTGGGACTTCTCGCTCAAGCAGAAGAGAGTCACACCAAGAGAATGGGAAGCTGGCCCCCAGGACAAAGAGCTAGTTTGATTCATTTGAAGGGTGGCAGGAATAGGCTAGAGTTTAGGAATGTTGTCTGGATTTAGGTATTTTTTAAAAGGTGTGCTTTTCTTTTCTTGGGGGAACACTTTAACCTCGAGGGAGGGGTAGTTATCCTGGTGCCAAATATTCTATCTCTCATATACTGCTGCATCCTATATAAACATCTGTCTTGTGATAAGGATGAGTTGCTCAACATAGGTGAAGAGTGGAAGAAAACATAAATCATAGCAATTATCACGTTAAGGGCTCTGGGAATTTGCTGCTCGGGTGACTCCTTAATAGTTTTATTCTTTTTATGTTATTTGCCCTTGGAGAGTCAAGGCGAAGGTATCCTGGCTTTACTGATAAATCTGGTTTCTGAGGCTGATAAGACTGAGAGTGAGGGGAGGGGTAGGGAAAGGCACATATCATGCCTTAATAGCTAACAAGTCATGGGTTATGGTGGAAGAGCAGGGAAAAGCATGCACCATGCGTTGAACAGCTAACAAGCTATGAGTTAAATGCCCAGGAGGACATTTGTCTTTTATTTACAGGGTGGTCCCCAACTGTCTCATAAAGAGATGGTCAGAGCCGGGCGTGGTGGCGCACGCTTGTAATCCCAGTACTTTGGGAGGCGGAGACCGGAGAATCCGGGTTCGCGGCCAGCCTCAGCTCTCTCTCTCTCTCTCTCTCTCTCTCTCTTCCCCTCTCTCTACTTAGTGAGGCCCTTCGCAACTTCATGAGACCCGGTTTCAAAATAAAGTATAAAAAAATAGGGCCGGGGGTGTAGCGCAGAGGTAGAATGCCCCTGGGTTCAATCCCCGGTACCGCAAAAAAAATAAATAAATAAATAAATAAATAAATAAATAAATAAATAAAAATGAAGAGATGGTCAGCAAAGAGAAAGGCATAAAAATGGAAACTTAATACTCAGTGAACCCATAC
Organism: Glis glis; assembly: GCA_004027185.1. Lineage (NCBI taxonomy): Eukaryota > Metazoa > Chordata > Mammalia > Rodentia > Gliridae > Glis > Glis glis. The sequence goes on from PVJS01026715.1 coordinate 15,972, forward strand.
ATAAAACTTCAGATACTGTAGCATCATTTAGTTATACAGGCAAATAAAAACACCTGTTTAGGCCAGTTCAGATAGGGATTTCTGAATTTGGAACCAAAAGTATTGCAAATAATACAACACAGGGGAGGGGTTGGTCTTTCAGAGAAGCATAATTGAGATTCAAGAAGCATCATAATAAGTAAAAACTAGAAGAGATATTTCATAATTTGAGGGCCCATAAGTAATGAATGACAGACTAAATATGAAGAATAGAATTGTACAGCTAACCAGAAGTGTAAAGATCATTTACTCGGGACTCTCCTTTGTCATATGAAGTGAGGGAGAATCCGAGATCCCTGATGACTTTTTTTGGGTAGCTAAGCAGTGGCACGGTTGGAACAGAAGTCATCAGTCTGTTCTCTCTATCTCATCTGCCTCCTGGTTTCACACATGATCTGCGAGCCTGACATTCAGATCAACCCATCTAACTGCCTCTGGATAGCTCTTGTTCAATGTCCCATAATCTTTTCATACTCAACTAGGACAAGACAAACCTCTTCATTTTTCCTCAAATACTTGTTCCTCTACCTATGTCCTTTGCTTTTAGTTGCTCAAGATAAAATCTGATTTTTTGTGTGTGGTACTAGGGATGGAATCCAGGGGCATTCTGCCTCCGAGCTACACCCCCAACCCTATTTTATTCTTTAATTCGAAACATGGTCTCACTAAGTTGTGGAGGGCCTCACAAATTGCTGAGGCTGGCCGTGAACCTGTGATCCTCCTGTCTCAGCCTCCCAAGTACTGAGATTACAAGCGTGCACCACCACGCCCGGCTTAAAATCTGAGTTTTAAATTCTCATCTAGGCATTCTTCTTATGTGACCTACTCACTTTTCATTAATATTTATAGCATGACAACTTCTAAATGTACAAATATCTTTTTTTTGTGGTACTGGGGATTGAACCCAGGGGCATTCGGCCTCCGAGCTACACCCCTGGCCCTATTTTTTATACTTTATTTTGAAACTGGGTTTCATGAAGTTGCAGAGGGCCTCACTAAGTAGCTGAGGCTGGCCGCGAACCCGGATCCTCCTATCTCAGCCTCCCAAGTACTAGGATTTCAAGTGTGCGCCACCACCCCCGGCTTAAATGTACAAATATCTTAAACCCATGCTTTTAGGTTCTTGTACATAACTTCCATTTGTACATTTTTACTGGAAGTTCCTCCCCACGTCAAAGTATGTAAAACCGAACATGTTGCAGGTGCAATAAATATTTCCCACCACCAAAAAGTAATTATAGCAGACAAGTGGATCCACTGTCCGTTATCTGGGGTTCATTCTTAATACTGTCTTCTCTCTCAAATAACCTATCCACCCCATCATCTAGTGGGTCAGTACTATTACTGTTAAGTGTTTAGAATCCTTTTGCTTTTCTCTACCCATAGCCTGTGTCTTTATTCAGGTTATCAACGTTTCTTGCCTAAATCGGAAATATAATTAGTCTCCTTACTTCCATTCTTACATTATTTCCAATCTATCTCCCACAACTGTCAGAGATCTCCCTAACCTGGACATTTTAGAGAACAGGATAGTAGGTCTAGATACTAATTTCCCCTTCTCCCAAGATTGTTCTTTGCCTGCTCATTTGTTTATTTATTTATGACTTGGCCAAAGTTGAGATCCTCCACAGTGCATGGCCTCTGATGTCCCAGCCCAGATATCTACCTTTTGTTTTTATCTTTTATCTTGGCTCTCCAGGGTTTAGCATTAGCCATATATTGATCAAAACTTGTGTTTAAGTCCCCATAGCTCATTAGATTTTTAAATCTTGACTGACACATGGCTTGACCCTATACAAGTCAGGGAATTTATATTGTTTTATTTTATATACTTTTATTGGTACATTGTGGTTTCACATCACAATGTAGTTCAGAGTGATAGTGACATTCATGCACATAGCACTTGGTGAGTTTTCCCCTGGCTCCCTCAGCACTCCCTCTTCTTCTCCATACATAATATTGAGATTGGCATTGATTCTTACATATGTACATAATGTCAAAGGAAATATTTCCTTTATCAATTCTCCCTTCCCTCCACCTCCCCTAGACCACTTCCTTCACTCCATTGGGGTTTTTATTTGTTTTGACCCACATTTGGCCTAAAACTAGTAATTTGGAGTTTATCTCTCTGATTGCTCTTGAGAGGGCTCAGTTGGACATGCACACAGGTCTCCAGACTGCCAGGAATGACTGATGGTAGTGCTAAGCCTGACTCCTAAGAGTCACCACTAAGTCAGAGTAACTCATTGTTCAGTCATTCTTTGTTCAGAGGTTGTTAATAACCCCCCAGTGCCTGTGAGATTTCTCCAGGTATTGATGGATCTGTGTGTGGCTTGGGGTTGCTTTTGAATCTGCCCCCATCCTGCTGTGACTGCTCCTGACAAGGCTCATCTAACAAACGTACTTAGCCTTTCTAACACCTGGAGTTGACCCCCAGGGGAGCTCTTCTTAGTGGCTTCTTTCCTTCCTCTCTTTACTAAACTGGTTACTGGGCAATTTTGTTTGTATCCTGTAGCTATCATGACTGCTCTTCACCAAGATCTCTGGTACTTCACACAGTGTCCTTAAAGCATAAGAGTTCTCCACTTTTGTTCTACGTAAGTCAGCAACCTCAGGCAGAGATGCAAAACTTTTTAATTTTATGGTCTTCTTTACTCATGGGAAAAGTCCCCCAGGTACCAAGGTGAGCAGGGAGCAGAGATCTGCTTTCCTGGGGCGACATTCCACTCTGAGTAAGTACTAGGTAGAGAAAGGCAGCCCCTCTTCTTCTTAGCTTGCCCCTCCCCACATTCGAGCTCTCTTTTACAAATGAGCTAAGCCTGGCGTGATCAAGAGCAGAGTGTCATTCCTACAAATTTGGGGGCTACATGGGAGAAGTGAAACCCCTTCCTTTTGGCCTGGAATAGAGCTTCTGCAACACAGGGCTAGAGATGAAAAGAAACATCTTTAACTTGCTCTTTCCGGGGCAAAACCACAGCCACAGACTCCTGCGAGCTGGGGGAGGAATGCCCCACAGTTTTCCCCATGTTCTTGGCTTCACACACAGGGAGTAGACCTTTTGGAACATGGGTCTGGTTGGAGGGGTTTGGCTCAAATGTCACAGACTCCCTCACTGTTCTTACTGAGTTTTAATACCTTTTCTTGAATGAATGTTTTTTTATTTGCTGTATGCCTATATATATATTTTTTTCTATATGCCTATATATAATTTTTTCCCCAGCAATTAAAAATGTCATGCTGGGAGTGGGCCCACTGAGTTCCTTACTCCATCATTCTGGGCGTCACACTCTTCATTTTTTAACATCCCAGAGTCCTCAAAAAAATGATACTAATTTAGGCTTTTCTTAACTAGTGAGAGGCCCTGGTTGGGCCCCTAAAGGCACTCAAATCTATATCAGATTCATCAACAGGTAAATGCATGGGAACTGATGATCTTATGTAAGAAAGATTGAAGGATAGAGAAGGAAAATTTTAACTCCTCCCATTCCCAGTTGAACCAGAGAATTTAGGCAATTTGAGAATCCCGAGTTTTTATAATCTTAAATCTGTGCTCTCTATTAATAGAGGCCTTTCCTACCCCGGGTCCAGGATTGGAATTGTGGGAAGTATAAGTCTACCTCTGCCTCCCAACTTTTGTTTCAGTCCATTTTTTGTTAGTGTTACTTTTTTCTGAATTTTTATTTTTTTTATATGCTTTTATTAGAGCATTATAGTCTCACATCATAATGTAGATCATGTTGGCAGTGACATACATGCACACAGTGTCTCCCCAGGCTCTTTGTGTGTGGCAACAACGAGTTATCATCTCTGTGTTCATGGCGCCCATCCTGTGTCCTCCAGAAAGCAACATAGTTGGAAATGAATGAAATGAACACAAGTAAACATGCCCCTCTGAATCAGAAAATGACTATTCTTTGGGGGTGCTTATTGAGTATGTGGGAAGATAATTTCTGCCCTGGCATGGATGGCAGGAAGGATGGTTGGCAAAAAGGTCCCAAGTGAGGTTAACAAAGAAAAGTCCCTTTCATAAAAATATGCAGTTGGTCTCTGCCTCTATTCAGTATGACTGAGTCCTATCCCACGAGAATCCTTGATTGATGTAACAGGGTAAACATGTGTGACTTATGAATCATTTTCACTAGCAAAAGCCACAAAATTAATTAACCATCATATGGCAGTCTGTTACAAAGCACAGTGAATCATTCATCTCCATTTTATATTTGTCCTAAATGTTGAGAGACATCCAGAAAGGATAGTAATGAGCTAAAGTTACTCATTCAAGACTCTTACCCCTGACCACAGACACACACTAATTTTCTCTTTCGTGGTTGTTATGAATATTGGCGATGAATAGTGAATGTACAAGAACCACGTGTGGATGTCATCTTCATTTTCAGAATTAAAATGCTCATTTGTTCAAGACTGAGATAATTCAAAGTCTATTTTTGTTATTTACCTGGAAACTTGAGCCTGCTAATTGCCTCTGTTTTTCTAAGATCTGGCACCACAGATTTTTAGCTGGTTATATGGTCACCTGGAGTAAAGTCAGCATTTCTGAGCCTCCCTGCACTTGGTTGGGATGATGAAATGTAGGTAAAAGTATCATGTGTGACTTCAAGAAATGTCCTTCCATAGAGAGGCTTATTGTCACTCCCTTTCTCTTTCCTGTCACTGGAATGACTTTAGGATGGCCAGTTCATAAGGAGCTACCTTAACACAAAGTGGAACTAAAGTCTTAGAATCCTGGGGCCCTGCCAGCTTCCTGAAACTGCTGTCTACAGCCCTGCTGCCAACCTCTAGTCTTTTTAAAATCCATTTTATCTGATATAAGTACAGTTAGTCCTGCTTATTTTTGGTTGCAATTTGTATAGTGTATTTTTTCTATTCCTTTTCCTTCAGTCTATGTGTGTCTTCACCTGTGAAGTTAGCTTTTGGTAGGCAGCATATCATTTATCATTGGTTCTTTTTTTTTATCCACACAATCAGTCTATTTCTTTTCATTGGGACACTTAATCTATTTACATTCAAGATTATTATTGGTATGTTAGCACATATTCTTGTCATTTCTTATTTTTTTTCTTGTTGTTTTGTGTACCCTTTTTTCCTTTCTTGTCATCTTTGTGTTTTGGTGATTTTAGGCATTGATAGGGTTTGATATTCTCTTTTTTTCTATTTTTTTGTATCTGCTCTACTATTGTATTTTGTACTTTGCATGTTTTCATGATGATAGTATCCTTTCACTTCCAGGGTAAGACTCCCTTCAACATTTCTTATAAAGCCAGTCTGGCTTTATTTATCCTTTATTTATTGCGAAGAGCTTTGCTGGGTATTTTATTCTTGGTTGGCTGTTTTTTCTTTCAGAACTTTGGATATATCATCCATTTCCTCCTGGCATTTAAGGTTTCCATTGAGAAATCTGCTGTTAGTTTAATGTGGGATTTTCACTTACATCATTTATCAGTTTGAGGAAATCACCCAATCTCATACTTGGTTGAGAGCATTTTTTTTGCAAGCATAGATGTTGAATATTGTATCACGTCTTACTGTCTCTATTGAGATAATCATTTGGCTTTTCTCCTGTAGTCTCTCAATTTGCTGAAACGCATTAACTTAATTTAAAGATTAAACCAACCTTGCATAGCTAGTACAAAACTCTCTTGTTAGTAAATTTATTTATTTATTTATTTTTGCGGTACGGGGATTGAACCCAGGGGCGTTCTACCTCCGCGCTACACCCCTGGCCCTACTTTTTTTATACTTTACTTTGAAACCGGGTCTCAGGAAGTTGCGGAGGGCCTCACTAGGTAGAGAGAGAGAGAGAGAGATTGAGAGAGAGACAGGGAGAGAGAGAAAGAGAGATAGGGAGAGAAAGAGAGAGCGCGCTGAGGCTGGCCGCGAACCCGGATCCTCCGGTCTCCGCCTCCCAAAGTACTGGGATTACAAGTGTGCGCCACCATACCCAGCTTGTTAGTAAATTTAATTTGCTAAAATTTAGTAAAGAATTTTGATTTTTTCTTCATGGGGTATAATTGGTCTTCTTTTGTAATGTTTTTGGTTCAGATATCAGTGTAATTTTGCTATATGTAATGAATTCCCCTGTATTTCTTCTTAAGTGTTCTGGAATAGTACCAATAGTAGAGAATTGGTACTATTTTTTAATTATTTAAAAGAATTTTCCAGTGGTGCTATCTAGATATAGAGTGGTGTGTGATTGCGTGTGTGTGCGTGTGTGTGTGTGTGTGTGTGTGTGTGTGTGTGTGTGTATGTGTTAGGAGGAATCTTTTAAATCAAAAATTTTAACTTCCTTAATATATATGGAGCTATTTAGATTATTTATTTCTCTTGGGTGAGCTTCAGTACTTTGTGTCTTTTAAGGAATGTGTCCATTTTATCTAAATTGTCAATCCATGTGCAGTGGCACACACTTGTAATCTCAGTATTTGGGAGACTGAGACAAGAGGATCACAGGTTTGAGAGCAGCCTCAACAATGTAGTGAGACCTTTAGCAACTTAGCAAGACCCTGTTTCAAAATAAAAAGGGCTGGGGGTATAGCTCGGAGGTAGGATGCCCTTGGGCTCAATCCCCAGTACCCCCCCCCACACATCAAATTTATTTGCATAAAATCATTTGTTACATATCTTTATTTTCATTTCTAGAATCTGTAATCATGTCATATGTCTCATTTCTGATCTTGATAACTTCTTCTTTTTCCAGATTAGTCTGGCTAGAGATTTATTAATTTCATTGATCTTTTTAATGAAACAAGTTTTGTTTCATTTTTTCTATTTCACTGATTTTTACTCAAGTTTTTATTATTTTATGCTTATTTTGTGTTTAATTTGCTCTTCTTTTTTCTAGTTTCTTAAGGTGGACACTGTGGCAGTTGATAATTTTCTTTTTTGTAATATAGAAGTTTAGTGCTAAAATTTTTCATCTAAATAGTCCTTTTGTGGCATCAACTATTTTTGAAATATGTTTTCATTTCATTCAAAGTAATTTCTAATTTCCCATTTAATTTCATTAACTTATAGAATATTTAGGAACTAGTTCATTTCTATTATTTGGGCATTTCCCTGAGATCTTTCTGTTGTTGATTTTTAACTTATTTCCATTGTAGTAAGGAAACATCCTGTGTATTATTTGAATCCTTCTAACTTTATCAAGATTTGGTTTATTACCCAGAATATGGTCTATTTTTATAAATATTCTATGCGTACTTGAAAAGAATGTGCATTTTGATGTCATTGGGTATTATGTTCTATAAATGTCAATTGGGTCTGACTAGTTAATAGTGTTCTTCAAGTTTTCCATGTCTATTTATTTTCTGTCTACTTGTTGGATCAATAATTGCAGAATGGATGTTGAAATCTCTAACCAGAATGGTGACTTTATGTGTTTACCTTTCCAGTTTTATACATTTTTCTGCATATATTTTGTAGCTCTGTTGTTAAGTACTTAATGTTTAGGATTATTATGCGCTTTAATTAATTGACCCCTTTATCATTATGAAGTGACCCTCTTTTTCCTAGTAGTATTTTTTCTGAGAATCTATTTTCTGCATATTAATATAGAAACTCTTGATTTCTTTTTATGAATGTTAGCATAATATATCTTTTTCCCCCATGCATTTACTTTTAACCAGTTTGTGTCTTATTTAGTCTTTCTTCCAGCCTCATGAACATATAGAAGTCATTTAATCTTTGTCTCACATCTCTAAAATTTTTGGACCAATTTTGTTCATTTTTATCCCTAATTATAAATTTTATTTTCTATTTCTTTGCATTTATAATAATTTTTAAATGGATGCCAGACATTGTGAATTTTACTTCTATGGGTCTTTGGTAGTTCTTGGATTCTTATAAATATCATTGAACTTCATTTTGTGATGCAGTTGAAATCCTTAGAGACAGTTCAACAATTTCAGGTATTGCTTTAGAACTATGTTATATGAAACAAGCAGCATTTAGTTTACAGCAAATTTTACCCCACTATTGAGGCAAAATCCTTTTGGCTATTCTACATAATGAGCCATGTATTGTGAAATTCTTCACTCTGGCTAATGGGAAGAAGAATTATTTCTGTTCCTACAGAAGCTATGGAGATTCTTCCTACCCTTTCAGGTGGTTCCATTCCTGAACTTGGGTTTGTTTCTGACCACAGTGCTTACCCGATCAGCTGACTAGTCCAGGAAGACTGTGAATTTCTGGAGTTCTTGAGCTATACAGCACTCTCCTCTGAGCGCTCTAACCAACTTACCCCCTGAACATCCAACTCAGGGCGCCTGCTGGGCTCTGCATGGGCTCTTCCTCCCTTCCAGCTGGGTATTCCAGGAAGAAGATGCTGATACAGAGATAGGATTACAAGAGGTTAATTAAGATCAAGTGAGAAAGATAAAGGTGGAAAAGCAGGATTGTATGGAATACAAATTCTACAGAAGGAACGTGGAGTAGAAGCAGGATTAGGCAGTGAGAGCTTTAAACCACAATGAGGATGATAGTCTCAGCCAGTTTAATTGAAGCTCTAAACTGAAGACTCATTGATAGAAGAGTCCTCCACGTGGAAGAAGTGGCCACACCTGCTCTTTCATTATCTGGGATGCTGCTTGGGTAGCACATGGCCTGGCTAAAAAGTGGAGGCAGTATCTGAGGGTGCTTAGAACTGCAGGCCTTGGAGATAAACAGCAAGTTCTTTTTCCTTTCTTCCTTTTTTTTATTTTTGGTAAACTATCAAATGTTCATTTAAAATATTTTCAAAATATTAACAAAAACAAATATAAAAAAGTTCGAACAGCTAGGAGCATAACAGATATACACATACATAGATACAACCAAAATTCATTTCAATGCAAAGCTGAGTGACATCATATTGCACCAAAATAAGGGAGATAAAAATGACACATCTCCACAGCTGCCACTGTTACATTTTATCAAAGCAATTACAGCCTTTCTTAGTGAAAAATTACCACTAAAACTAAATCTACACTTTAAATTATAGCATAGGATATAGTGTATGTAGATTAAACCCGATGATGCTTATGATTTGAGTGCTTCCTGCATGCTAAACACTATTGTAGGCACTGAGTCCTGTATTGACCAGACATGGTACCTCTTCCTCATGGAACTTACATTCCAGTTAAGCCATAATGTCATTGATTTTACATACATAGCAAAGAGCAAAATACATACACCAAGCTTGAGCTTTCAGTGCACTTGAAGTCATGAAGTCTAGTAGAAGAGGTCTGTAAACAGATCCCCAAGGACTGCTGACAGTACAAAAACACTATGTCTTCACCCTTATTTCACTACTCCAGTGCCACAACTGAAGAATTGCCTCTGAAAAACTATTCAAGCTCACCAGCAACTGAGGGCCTCCCTTTATGGATGGTGAAGGAAGGCATTCTGTAATTTACCTGTGTAAGCATGCCCCCCTCTGAGAATCTGTACTTCTGGGCCTATTCCCCTTCTGTTCCTATTCCACAGGCTATATGAGCTTCATAACAGGGTTCAAATGCCAAAGTGGTCAGAGCTCAACTTAGGCCTAGATTCCTCATTCTTTAATTATATATATTTATGTTTATATATTATTTTTATATAATATATATTATATCTATATATTTAATATATATAATTATATATTAAAATATACATTTAAATATATATTACGTTTATATTATATATATTTATAATTATATTTATTCCACATTTATATATTCCACAAATATATCTTTATTTATTTATAATTTATAGTTATATATTTAAATATATTTATATATTTATATTTATATATAATTCTTTGATTATATATATATATATATTATAACTCAAGTTGCCAAAAGGTGAAAAGTATCTCTCTTTACCTCCCTGACTCAATCATATACATATGTTCTCTCTCTGTCTCTCTCTCTCTCTCTCTCACACACACACACACACACACACACACACACACAGCTTGTGGTTTGACAAAACTGTTCCCATTTGTTTAAAAAAAAGGAATACCTAGGGAAAATAACTATAATTGTAGGAAATAAAAAATATTAAAATGTACAGCATGAAAAAGGGCTTTGTAATTTAGTATTGTTATTGTCCGATTCACTTACTATAAAGTAAAGTACAAGTAGAACTGGCCATTTGAGAGAAGATAGCTTTTAAGAGTGGGAAGGTATATTCAGAGGCTAAACATGGGAAATTATTACAGTGAAAATTGGTTTTTGAGGGATAGGTTACTTGAAGACTAATTTCCCCTGATAATACATTATCAAGACTAGTATATGTTCCTCTTCCTATGTCTTAAGACTTCCCTTATTCAGCCATTAATTTACCTGGAAAGAGATGTTGGTGGATAATAAAAGTTCTACGTAAGCAGTTTTCTACCAAAATTTAGTTTAACACCATTCAGGGACTGGAAATGGTCTGGGCTGTGTGGAGGGGCAGTCGCTCTGTGAATTGGACCTGCGACAGACCTAGATGAGGGGCTGGGATATTCATGTGAAAAGGCCTCCACTCTGATCAGGACTTTCCCCTCCCACTCCTCCCCCAGCCATGATCAATTGCAAATTTAATTTTGAAAATATAGGTTTGAGCCAGGCGTGGTGGCACATGCCTGTAATCCCAGTACTTGGGAGGCTGAGACAGGAGAATCGCAGGTTTGCAGCCAGTCTCAGCAACTTAGTGGAGCTATCAGCAACTTAGCCAGACCTTGTTTCCAAATAAAAAATAAAACAGGGCTGGGGGTATAGCTCTGCAGTAGTATGCCCCTGGGTTCAATCCCCAGCACCACACACACA